>OENM01002590.1:0-16073 GCA_900239745.1 Rotaria magnacalcarata
TTCGCTCAACGACTGGCTCCAACAAAACCAAGGCTGGCTCCAAGTAGCACTCGACGAGCTCTATCGCATGGTCACCTTTTGAATTCGATTGACTGCTTCCAATCCGCCGAAATCGGCTAATTACCGCGGAAAACTCGGTTCTGTCGGTAGAACCACACACGATTCAGGAATAATTACTTTCTTACGGAAACACTGCAGCTGCAGGTCTACATGGATTGTGATGTGGTTCATCGAGCGCAAAGATTTTTTACTGTTTCGGGTGCGCCTGTTTCGAAAAAATGCGAGAATTCCTCTTCTGGTGAGTTTACCAGGCACTACCTGAATCCAGTGCGAAAAGTGGAGAGAAACATTTCTCGTGTATAGATTAGGAATTTCCAAGCACTATTGTACGACCACTTGCATGATGTAATTTATACAGTTCAGCTTTTGTAAAGTAGGTTTTTTTATTGCATTGGTTTTTATTGATAATTCTCGAATGCTCCGTCATTGGGACAGTTACGAAAATATTCAGAACGCTTTTGAAACCTTGAAAACCTCTACAATTTGCCAATTTCCGGAGCGCTTTTAAAAAAATATAGAGACATTAGTCCTCTGTCCAACGTCAGTATTCAAGAAAAAGCAGTTACTGGTCATTCGCTTCGTCCTATGGGAGGAGTCGATTGGAAGAGAACAGCTAGATGTAAAGTGCACGCTGGTGCTTTACACGTACATAGAACAAAACAGAAATCAGATTGGTCATCCAGTATATATCGATAGACAGAACGAAAGAAAAGTTAGATTGGTCGTCCAGTATATATCGATAGACAGAACGAAACAAAAATTACATTGGACGTCCAGTATATATCTATAGACGAAACGAAAGAAAAATTAGATTGGTCGTCCAGTATATATCGATAGACAGAACGAAAGAAAAGTTAGATTGGTCGTCCAGTGTATATCGATAGACAGAACGAGACAAAAATTACATTGGTCGTCCAGTGTATATCGATAGACAGAATATAGACAAATATTATTTGTTGTTTATCCTATACGAATCCTGGTTCGGTAAAAAGGTGTCGCGCGTTCATTGCGAAAACATCTGATGATCTGAACAGCAGTGACAAAAAAACTTGGATGATTTTTTCGGTTCCCTTATCTTTGTAGATAAGAATAGAAGTGATGCCTATCAAAGCCAATATTAAAAATCATTATCTCAGAGATATATTTCGAATTGAATCGAAGCACAAAAGAATCTAAATGCCCGACTGTTTCTCGTGCTTCTTTTCAACAATCAAATCGCATGTGCCTCCACTCATTAGAAACAGTTATGCAGTTCACCTCAAGTCGCCATTCCGACAATATCACCATCTGTCGAAAAACTAAGGATTAGGCCTAACGTTACAATTTTTTCATTGGAAATTCTTCCGAAGCCAACTCCGGCAATTTTCACGAAAACGAGTTCGAATTTCATTTCTTCCGGTTCGTTCCAAACTGCGAGACACTGTTTCTTTTTTTGGAACCAGTCGTTGAGCCAATCTTGACTGATTGCAGAAACGGAAAGCGGCTTCTGGTAGGTAATTAGCCGATTTCTGCGGATTGGAAGCACTTAATCAGATTCAAAAGGTGACCATGCGATAGAGCTCGTCGACTTCTATTTGGAGCCAGTCTTGGTTTTGTTGGAGCCAGTCGTTGAGCGAATCCTGGCAGGTTGTTCCAACAGAAACCGGCTTCGGGTAGGTTATTAGCCGATTTCTGCGGCTTGGAAGCACTTAATCAGATTCAAAAGGTGACCATGCGATAGAGCTCGTCGACTTCTATTCGGAGCCAGTCTTGGTTTTGTTGGAACCAGTCGTTGAGCGAATCCTGACAGGTTTTATTGGTGTTTTTTGTGTTTTGTCTTGTTTTTTAGCAGTAAAAAGGGATTTTTGGGAGGAAGGAAGTGGGTAGGTCAGGAAAAAAACATTGCAATAGATAGAGCTTGTCGAGGTCTACTTGGAGCCAACAACTCCTTAGTTGGAGCCAGCTTCAGTGCGAATATTTTCGGGAAATACTCGAATCCTGACCCAAGATATCCTACGTGTGTATGATTTGATTAGAGGCGTACCATTATGATCATTGTAAAGAGTCCATGTAATGTTGGTTAATTCATCGATACAACCAACAATGAGAAGAACTATAATGACATGATTATTGAGTGCACGACGAAGTTTTCGATCAACCAGAAGATAATATAGATCCAAGAAAGTACATATAAGAGAAGATATATCAAAAAATAGGTAAGTCCAGAATCGTACAGTCTGAAAAGATGATGGAGCACAAAGAGAAACTATGGTATCTCCTGACGAATTGAAGTTCACATTGACAGAATTATTGCTTGTGTTCATCGTGTAATAGAAAAAATATGCAACGATAAGTTGAAGATAAATCTGCAAAGAATGAGAAAAAACTTCGCTGCTATGTCGAATACTGTGAATCAAATCAACTGTTAGAGAAAAGTGATTTACTAGATGTTCAAAGACTGCTTGAAGCCGCATGATACAAACTTGCAGGCACCGTCAGTCTGTAAATATCTGTAAGTCGTCGGATCTTTCCGATTTTACTAAATCGGTTGAAACTTCAGAATAAAATAAGATGACATTCGAGTTTCACTCAGTTGCGAAATGCGATGCAAAAACTTAAAATGTATTTTTTTGTAAAGATATGCACACTATTCACTGTAATGAGGTTTTATTTTGCTGTAGTATATCGAAAAAGTTTTGTTTCCATCAACCAGCTGGTCAAAGCCCCAGTGACAACAAAAAGTAACTGTTGAGAAATTCATTACTAAGAGAAATCTATTAACATGTATCAACATGTTTGTAATGAAGACTATTGACTGATTCTTGCGTTGTCTCAGTGATTCCTGACCTGGATTCATCTGTTTTCATAGCTATTGTAGCTACAAGCGAAGATAATAGCGTCTAACTTTTACTTATTCTTTCTTTTTAATTATCACGAAGTTTGAAAAGCAACAATTTGCCTTTTCTTAATGTGCCAACACTCATGTCCGCTTGGACTTGAGTAAAATTTGATCTGGTTTCTTTATTCTGTTTCCTAAGTTTTATTCGAAAGGTCGCTTTAATACTTAATACTGAGGGTTAATTCAATTTTCATCATTATTTTTGTCTGAATTCTTCTCGATTTTTCAATTGCACATATCGAACCGACAGCGATCAGACAAAACTGGGCAAACACGAAACTTTTTGAGTATGAGTACATAAGAGTAAGTTACCTAAAACTTTTACAAATGCAATATCGATTATCAGATCGAACCATTCTAAGAACTATCCATCCATCAGAACGTTGCTATCGGCGTCTTTTATTATTCAGTTCAAGCAATCAGATCAGAGAAAAGCTCAGGTGCTAAGAAAACTTATTTTATTGATGAAAATTCTCTAAACATTAGAGCCCGTCGGGTCCGGGTTTACGATTTTATTTTTCATCTGGCCCGAGTCTAAATCCAAAGAATCATTTTATGAGAATAATATAATTTTTCTAGTATACTTTTAGTTCTCGTTCATTGTATTCAAAAAATAATCATAAATGAATTTAAAAAAAATAGAAAAAACAAACAATAAAACTTTATTGTTGAATACAAGATCTGACTTTGACAATGCAGGTAGATTTCGATTTCGAAAAAGATTATTTAATCGGGTACGGGTCCGGTTCCGGTTCCGAGAAATTTTATTTACTTGGGTCCGGATCCGGTTCCGGGTCTAACTAAAATTTAATGGACCGGGTCCGGGTCCGGGTTCGGGTCTGAAAATTTTGGACCTGATGGACTCTAGTCGGGACGATAACTTATTTCGTTTTATTTTATTTTCTTCCTATAGTTTTTCTTAAATAGTCTTTTTCTGAATATTTTCAAGTGACTGGGGCATCCGGACGATAAAATCGTTCGATGAGAGTTGCTCCCGTAACACTTTCTCTAGAGGTCCAAACCAAGCCTCATTCACAACCAAAACTCGACCTCTATCTCTCCCGCACCCGCACCCACACCTATACCCTCACCCACACTTGCACCCAAGCCCTGAAATATTCGGGGAACAACAGTCGTGTTACCAATAAAATATTGTCATAAAAGTTTTCGAAATTTTTTTCAATTTTCTTTTTCCTTAGTAAAATGTTCTACTTCTATTTTTTTTCAATCAGCGGGACATTGGGAAGTTAAATCCTATTTGTCAATAATTAGTTTGATTTAATATAATTAATGTTGCTTTCCTTATTCTTCTTAAAGAAAAAAAATGGCTCATACAAAGAAAAGATAAATGAATATCTTATTATTCATTATTGCTTTACTTGTGTTTTCCTTACATTAAAAAAGTATAATCCACAATTGAATATACAAAGTTTCCATGCACTCTAATAAATTTAACTTTCAATATAGTCTCTTTATTCGTGACGACAAAAAATAATAATTTTGGAAAGTTATATCGAAATTCTGACAATAATTTTATCGAAGTTATAACTTCGATAAGATAGGTCATCGAAGTTCCCTAGACGAACTTTTTTTGAAATGCGCATGAAAAACATGAACATCTTGAGCAAGAATGCCATGCGCTATGGGCACATCTTGAGGCAAGACTTGAGGCCTTTCGGTGAGCTTAAGTTTTTAAACTTCTTGCTCATGGGCTTGAATTTTTATCTAAACGTTTCTGTTATTAAAAAACTTTTGTGGCACTCACATATATTTTCGGAGAAAATGGTGAGTGTAAGTTTAAAAGTGAGATTTTTGTGGCTACCCCCTCCACATTACAGACATTAATGAGTTTAAAGCTGTGCTAATTAGCGATTAGACTAATTAAGTTACCATTTTCTTCTTTACAGATACTAAGAATCAAGGGGAGGCTACCATTACAGACACTAGCAACGCAGGGGGGATACCATTACAGATATAAGTAAATAGGTTATGCCATTACCATAAATTTTAAGGAATATAATAGATTTTTTAATTGAGCACTTTTGCATTGGCATCAGGGTGACAGATCTTCTGAGAGGTAAGGAAAAATTCTGAAATTTGAAGTTCTTTCTGAATTTCTTCTGATCTTCTGATTTTTCCTGATTTTAATACTTTCTTTTGATTTCTTTCCGAATTCAAAAATATCTCACACCCCAGTTTTGCTGGTGTACTTCAGTATAATTATAATACATTACTATTATAGATGTTCATTGCGTCAATTTTTTTTCTCGATTATCCGATGATAATTTCTGACTTATATAGGGAACTTCAGCTACTGCGATGCACTGGAATTTGATAAATTTCTTTTCTTGATTTCGAGATTCTCGGTTATGAAACATTCTACAAATAAAAACTGCATTATCTAATAATTGCTATTAATATGGTTGAATTTAATATTGAAGAGACATAAAGCGAAGTGGATTAATTACCAAAAGCAACATCATCGCGAAAAATAAAGGAAAAAGAGAGTTTTTCGTAAAGATTGGTTATTCATTGATAAATATTCATCTTTATAGTGATGAAACTTTGAAAATGAAGTACGAGTCAATAAAATAAATGTAATGAAGTACTTAATGGCATCATCTTAATACAGAAGTCGCTATATCACAAAAAATGATCTTTCTGATAAACTTCTGATATTCCTAAACATTTTCTGATCGTTTTCTGATTTTTATAAGAAAAATTCTGATTTTTGCATTTTCGATCTGGCCACCCTGATTGGCATATGAAATCTAAGGGTATATGTGAGTTCCACATTTTAGCCCCAAAGGGGCTGCACTAACAAGCTTTTTCAATTGTTTTTTCAATTTTACTTTCAAAATAACTCAACTTTTAATAAAAATTTATAGTTGCCATTTTTTCGTAACTCATGCACTATGGACACATCTTGAGCTCAAGTCTTGGCAAGTGCGTGAATAAAAAAATTCGACTGGGGTTATAACTTCGATAAATGCATTTCTATGGAAGTTATAACTTCGATGACAAAATTTGTCGAAGCGACCACTTCGATGATTCATTTTATCGAAGTTGTAATTTCGATGACCTATCTTATTGAAGTTATAACTTCGATACGACATATACATGAAACAGGAAGAAAGTAATTGCTCATTTAATCTTCTGAAAACAGAAACTACAATTTCATAAGACACGATTTTCACCCGATGCACATTTATCTAGGATTTTGAGTATGAGTAAACCCCCTCCCGGAATAAAAGATCCGGGGTCTTCTATAATGACAAAGCAGATGAAATTTCAAAGGCGGTCTTCTATTGGGGGGGGGGGGGGNGGGGGCTTCTATTTGAAACATAGAGTCTATGTTGGTAATTACCGAAAGACAAAGCATATTCTCATCGTTGTCGTCAGAAAATGTTGTCTCGCTTTTGGGCGGTAACTGAGGAAATAATGCTGAATTTTCCCACTTTCTGCGATATTTTGTTCAAAAAAAAAGGCTTTTCAGAAAAATGGGGGGAAAATGCTTAAAAAACCGGATTTTCGACAGAAGTTCTTATGAAATTTTTAAAATTTCGCAGAAAAAATTCAAAATTTTCGCAGAAAATGGGGTAAAAAAATTTTCTTTCTTGCGAAGAGTAATGGACATATCATGTAATACCGAACATGGGCGAATTATAAAGCTCGGATCTTATATTAAGGCGATCATTCAAAATTTTTAGGGGGTCTTCTAATCGGGGAGGCCCTTTTAATTCGGGAGGCCCTTTTAATTCGGGAGGGTCTTCTATTCCGGGAGGGGGTTTACTTTGCTCAGCTGTGTGATCAGATTTATTGTCTTCTACTCGGATTATATGATTCGTTGAGATTTTACTGGAACGAGATAGAATATAAACTTGTCAATACTTTTTCTATATGTAGAAAGTCCTAAATACTTACTTATGTTTAAAGATATACATCAATTTCTGTTATATTCTTGCAACGGAATGTTTGTGTTGTGTGTTCGAAAAAGTGTAAACATTTTGATCTCTGCTATGTTGCACAAGTAGAGAAGAATTTGGGAAAACGCATTTAAGCATTTTCACGTGAATTCAAAAAACACCCAAAGCAGTTACTAGGGGTGTAGCAGATCTCAGATCCAGAACTGGATCAAATGAGCCAAAGATCTGTTCGAAAAGATCAGATCAGATCCAGAGATCTGTTCAAGCAGATCTTCTGATCTGATCTGAACTGTTTGAGCAGATCAGATCAGATCCATACATTCGTTTAGAAAGCTCCTCTGATCTTTTCAGGCACTTCTTCCGATCAGATCAGATCAGATCTAAAGCCGAACTGTTACACCCCTAGCAGTTACTTCCATCATAACAACTGTGTAGAAACGCTTAAAAGGCAACTTTTTGTGTCTGAAAAATGTATAAACATATTATCCACTATATGGTGATGTTTTTCGGCAGATACAAACAACCTGCCTAAGTGTGATGTATGTATGGCTTAACATGACAAAATCTTGTGGACATTTTACAGATGTAAAGCTTGCCTTTTCAGAACTCTCCAAGCGCCATTCATGATGATGATGACTAATTTTGATGCTTTACAAATGTACGTATAAACGCTAAAGCGAGAACGGTCACTCAGATGTATATATATACCCAGGTCGAACCTTCGCGATCGTAAACGATTAACGTCAAATTTGAAAGAACAGTCCTCTATTATTTTAGTGTTCATGTTTTAATCTAATGAAAGTGCTAAACTCTGTTGTATTAGTAGAAACTGCAAAAATGTCAAGATATTTTAAACGAGAAAGAAATAGAAAACACGAATGAACCAGGAAGAGATGTTTGATAAAAGATAAAGACTAAAGTAAACATACTTGAAAAGCTTTCGCTGATCACAGTATAATTTGAAGAAAGAAAGGATTAGCTATGCTAGTGAGAGCAAAAGAAATCATATTACTCACCAATATCTACAAGAAAAATATGAAAAGAAACGAAATAGATAGTTCCAAATCGTTCAGAGTTACGAACGAAGAAGGACAGAACAATCTTCGCTATCAATGTAATATGAAAATGAAATGACTTTTTGCAGGATGGTTCAACAAAATGAGGCATTTTTGAGTGATTTTTCGTGTGTCAAAAGATAGAACTTAACGAGAGGAATTTATTGGCATGATTTCGATCTGAAAAAGTCTTTAAAGAGTCAGAAGAAAAGAAATTTAAAATATATCAAGAAAAAGAGAAAAGTGTTTTTACTGTGTCTATGAAGTGAATGAAAAATACAGGCTTATTTTAACATAATATGGCATGAATAAATATCATTAAAATCCAATACTCACATGGATTGAATTGGCATGGCAAGAGAATTATTCAGCATGACATGTACTTCCGTCAATTAAAGTCTACTGAATTCTTTTCATTTCAACGCACAAACGAGATAGTTCGAATCGTGTGCAAAGCATAATACATAAGCTTTTAATTAATTTTGTCTTTTTAATAAACATATCGAGACATATGTAACTATTGTATTGTCAAATACGCAAAGATCTTTTATGTGTAATGGCTTACTTGAAAATATATCAACTTCATTTTTACTAATCTATTATGTCAAGCATTATGAATCTATTTTGAAAGAGCTAGTCATTTAAAAGACACTTTATGACGTATGTAGCTTACAGTGCAAATTTTGAGGTACTTTTTTATCCATTAAAATCGAACAATGGGATTCTCAGTCTGTTGGATAAACAAATCTATTTTTATGCAGGAAGGGTTTTGAAATATTAATATTATATAATTGACTCATTTGACATTGCTAAAGTAAACAGAGTGTAATTTTATGACATAGTAAAGGACATACAAAGAAGATCTTCGTTGCAGAAATAAATAATTTGAATTAGAATTATGTTTAATTACTATATACAGTTGAATCCGCTTATAAGAGCGCAGTCGGGGAATCAAAAAGTGGCTCTTATATCCGGATCGCTCTTTTATGCGAACTATATGCAAAACAGTGCAAAAAATGATTCTTGTCAACATTTATTAAATAGTACACACACATACATAAATTTACTTAAAGAAATCCGTGATTTTTGGATTTCAGTGCTTCTAAGATTTCCAATTTTTGTTCAATCGATAATGTGCAACGTTTACCGCTGATAGATGCCATTTTTTGAAAAGTAAAGATTCAACGAAAAATGAGGAACAATATATAGAACGAAGGTAGAAGGAAAAATCCCATAGATGATGAACATGAAAGAAAAATCCAACATAGAACAACATGAAAGAAAGAAGAACGAAGGAAAGGAAAAATTCATCACATATATATCAGGAAAGGAAAAATTAATCACATATATATGACAGGAAAGGAAAAATTAATCACATATATATGACAGGAAAGAAAAAGAAGAAGAACATAAGTGCATATTTATAATCATATAGATAAAAAAGCTCTTTTATGCGGACTAAAATCGCAAAAAAGCGTCAAAACAGCGCTCTTATAAGCGAATCGCTCCTGTATCCGAAGCTCTTACAAGCGGACTTTGCCACAATGTAAAATACATTACGAAAAAACGGGGAATTGAAAAACGGCTCTTAAAAGCGTACCGCTCCTTTATACGGAGCTCTTATAAGCGGATTCGACTGTATATATAT
This sequence comes from Rotaria magnacalcarata, assembly GCA_900239745.1. Classification (NCBI taxonomy): domain Eukaryota; kingdom Metazoa; phylum Rotifera; class Eurotatoria; order Philodinida; family Philodinidae; genus Rotaria; species Rotaria magnacalcarata. The sequence goes on from OENM01002590.1 coordinate 9,568, forward strand.
GTTCAAGAACGAATTAAATAATACATTAAAGTTTATCAATGCTCAAATTTCAAAACACACTTTTGCTTCGTTATCATTATTTGGTTCACTGAAAAAAAAAATAGCGGATATTGATAAATCCTCATTATTCGTTTATCAGCACTTCATATACATTTTTTGGGTTTATGGATGGCATCTACCATCTGATAAACCCTTTTTCAGCATATCAACACCATAAACCTCTAGAAAAGAGTTTTTCATTGGGACGAATAAAACTGTCGTCGAAGGGTTTATGAACGAAAGAAGTAGTACAAGGGTATATGAATTTGTAACAGGTGATAAACCCTTACCAAGATTTATGAGGGAAAAGAGTTTATCAGATGGTAGATGCCATCCATAAACCCAAAAAATGTATATGAAGTGCTGATACACGAATAATGAGGGTTTATCAATATCCGCTAATTTTTTTCAGTGTTCGTGCTACTCTGCATGAAAGAGCATGCCAACTATATATTTCTTCAAAAAACCGTTATTTCATGCCCAAAATTAGAAATGGCTTGAAGCAGAGCAAAATCATTAGCTAATAAAAAATAACTAATTTTACACAGACTTTCGTTAAATTTATGAATTGTATGTTTGAAACGATGTTGCATCCGTTTCCGAACTCACTGAAATAGGCAAAATAAAAATCAGTTCAAGCAAGACTCGACTGAACCATTTGGAGTTCGCTCAATTTATAATAATCTTATAGAGAAGAAGAGTATTATGAAGTTTGAAGCAAATCGTTTTGAAAAATACTGAACCATTGAGTTTTTGTGATTGTTTTTCAAAAAGTTCTAAAAATTGGCATCAGTCAATGGAAGCCATGATAGGATTGTATCTCAAGAACAGCGTGACGGATTGAGCTGAAGTTTTATGAACACATATCTTCGTGAGTTATAGTCAACATAAAATTTCCAGCTCAAAATAATGAGTCACTTAAGTTTTTATTACTCATTCAATACGAGCGAAAATTCGCATTTTAGGCAACTTTGATGGATCATAACTCGTGATAAGAACAAGTGTGAAATTTTTACTCGAGCTAGGGTTCAGTACTACATGTTCCCATAGGATTTTGGCTCTCCACATCTTTCCTTTCGACCAATAGGATTCTCCTAAAATTGTTTTTCATCAAAATCGAGATTTTCTGACGGGGCTTTCTTTCAAGAAAACAGGTTATTTGAGAGTTCACTTGTAGAAGTTGGAAGAATCATCTGACTTGCATAATTGAATGAGAAAATCAATCTGAACCATCCAGAAATGGATTACACCACAGCCATCTTCAAGAGTCGTGAATGTGCTATGTACTCCTTCAGCAACATTCCATTATTGTTCCTTTGTTATATTTTAACTAATAAGTTTTCGGCCACTTTTGATAAAGAACGCAATACTTACGATCTGATATTTATATCTCAACGTTCATGTGAAAAGAACAACAAACATCATGAAAATATAAAGTTTCATACTTTGCTTACAAGGGGATGCAGTAATAAGTTACATGCATGCGTTATCAACATATTTTGGAAAAACCTTTTTCGCTTTGGTTAGGCGGAAAGTGATCAGAAGCTAATGTTCGTTAAAATGTCATGATCACAATAGCTAAAAAGCTGATGGTCTAACCGGTTCCCTCATAACATCTATACAGAAAGCATGTGTGCACATAAGACTATTTTCTGAGCAATCATTTTTAATCGAATCTTTTGCAACATTGAAAAACTTTGTTCTCGTTTATTTGAAGAACACTCTTCAAAATGGTTTGCCAGTTAATACCCGTAGGAATATATGCGCTTTCTGTGTAGACGTCCCAAGAAAACTGACCAGATCTTTAAAAGCATTTAGATATTTAGGTCATGACTGTTTCAGAAGAATATTAATTTAAGACCACTTTCTACGTAATTCACACTAACGGGCGCAATAGTGACTCTTCAAAAAACAGTTAGCTATTCATGCGTTTACCTAATAACTGTTATATAGAAAGCAGACGGCTTCTGCTTTTCCGATCTCTATTTTTGATTATCAATGATTCATTTGCGTGTATATATGCATATGTTGACGGAGATCAATTTCATCCGCTTGTTATTCAAAACGTTTGCAGCTTATAGAGCAAATTAATCAAGCACGAAATGACGTAGCCATATTTTCCGGTACTCGTTAACTGAACTTCGGAAGTGCATGCTCTTATCATATTACACATGATGTTACGGGAAAAAAAATGAATGCTGCATAGTTACACGTACAAGTCAACTGCTACGATGCGTTTCAAATTCTAATTAAATTCACGGTCAAATGATATTAATAGTAAATACTGTAGTCAGATATTTCGACGGTAATTTAGATTTTAACGTTGAGCCTGTTAGGTAGTGGCGCTATCTCTGACCACTACCTCTCTTCTTTCTCTTATCTATCTATTGGTCATAGTGGACCACGAGAGATGTTCTCGTTTTGAGTTAGTGTTGTTGTTTCGTTCGAGGAACGTAGGAATAAAAGGTTCGGTTAGTCCGCAGACTAACAATTGGTGCCGTGACCCGCTTCGACAATTCGTCGAATATGATAAGTTTTTTCCTTCTCTCCTGATTGATTTATCCTGTCGTCCCGTGTTGATTGTATCCTTGTGATTGTATCCTGGTGATCGTGAACGTGAACCTTCTTCTCATTCCTGAATTTTTACTAATTATTGGTTATTGCCCAGTGGTTTTTCTTGGTTATGGAAGAACTAATTGGATCATTTGTTAAATTTAGTGGTGCTGTTAATGAAGATGTTGTTAAATGGTTACAAGATATGGAAGAAATATTTGATCTAGTACAATTACAACCATCAAATAAATTTATAGCTGCACGATGTTATTTAACAAAGTCTGCTGCCTTGTGGTTTAGATTTCACAAATCTAATATTGCTGACTGGCCCACTTTCCAGACTGAAATTGTTAAAGCTTTTCCACCATTACGTTTTCATGATCAACATCCATCACCATTTCCAATAGAATTACAAAAACCCAAACAAGAACAAGTTATATTACATGTACCTGTCTCAACTTCAACAACATCAAACAGTTTACAAGATAATGACCATAATCAATTAGATTTACTTAAAGATAATGAAAGTACTCAATTAGATTTACCTAATGATAATGAAAATCGTTCATTAAATTTATTCAATGATGGCCAAATCGAATCATTCCCAGATTTAGAAAATAAATGTTTACATGAAGATGACCAAGGTTATGATTCACCTATGATAGTTAATATTAATGATCTTGATCTGAAAATTCAAGCACAATGTTCAGATGTAGCAGATGATTATGATCGATTAGAACAGCAACGTACATCTATTAATCAGTCAGGTTCTGCTGTACCTGAGGCTGAAGATGTTTTTGAAACTGTTGTTGAAAGTATGGGAAGTTTACCAGCTGATGACTCATCAAATTATACTGTTGCACCACCGAAAGTTCATTATTTATTGTCTGATAATCATCGACCCCGTAAACACTGTGTTTTTAAAACAGTTCATACTGCTTATAATTGGACTTTACCCCGTGTACCACCTTATGAAGATAGTGCATCTCAGACTGTTAGTAATGAATGGAATTATTTATGTCAAGATGCCCTTCGATGTTATTTTCAAAATGGCATATATGAATTAGGGCTTCATTTTCTTAAATGGAAATATCGTAAATGGAAATTCCGTAAATGGAAACATCGTAAATGGAAATTCCGTAAATGGAAACATCGTAAATGGAAATATCGTTGATAAACTTTTATTTTTTTATTTTTTTCGTTTCGTTTTTTCTTCTCACTTATAAAGTTCTTGTATCTTTTTCTCTTTGTTTTGTCAGATTGTTTTTCTCGTTCTCGCTTCTCGTTTCGATGCTCTCCATTTCGTGAACAGATGAACCCGTTCACTGGCAAAGGATGGAGGTGTTAGGTAGTGGCGCTATCTCTGACCACTACCTCTCTTCTTTCTCTTATCTATCTATTGGTCATAGTGGACCACGAGAGATGTTCTCGTTTTGAGTTAGTGTTGTTGTTTCGTTCGAGGAACGTAGGAATAAAAGGTTCGGTTAGTCCGCAGACTAACAGAGCCTTTTCTTTGAAATGAGAAATCATGTTTAATCGAGAGAATTAGCAGCTAGAACAGAATAATTTACCTTGAATTATATTTGGTTTTCACACTTATGCAGCAATAAAATTTGGAAATGTGAAATCAATTAGAGATTGTATATAATTAGTAACCTTTTTCTGAGAATTTGTTAATCTATGAGACACAAACTAGACTTGATTAACATGACTCTTGATAGTTACGTAAATATAGAAATCAAGCAATATACTATGTATCTAGTTTGAATTTAGTTTTGAGACAGCTATTCATATAATAATCTTCCATAGCATTGTTTCACTATTTGTTCTCGTTTGTGAGAAAGGCAAGCTTCCTGATTCTGATATTTTGAACAGTAGTTGCTTGCAACAAGTCGATAAAGTGACCAACGTTTCAGCTCAATCTGCCCTACCTTTAGAGAGTTATACATCAAACAAGAAAAAATCTCTCATGACATCTACTGTGACAACTATGTTTTTAATTTTTATTTCATAATACAACGAGTGACGTATGAATAATGAGTCACTTTTATTTTGCTTTTTGAAGAAAGATAGGTAACTGTAGAAGTTTCGCTCTAAGCTCATTCCATAGAGAATTTTTCGCTCTGGAAAACTGTTTACTTTGTTTATAAAATAGGCTTTTCCTGTAGACGTCAAATCGAAAAGATCACAATCTACTCAATTGTCCAACCGCGATTTTGTAGTTTTCACAGGCAACTATTGATCTGTGTAAACCTATTCTCATTAAGTCTGATGCAGAGACGAGCACAGGACAAGATTTTCTGCCCTGTCCTGTCCTGTCCTGCTAGCTTCTCGGTCCTGGCGGGTGGCAGGACAGGACGAAAATCGAAACTTCGTCCTGTCCTGTTTTTGTCCTGCTAACTTTTCTGTCCTGGCGGGCGGCAGGACAGGACAAAGTTTCGATTTTCGTCCTGCCCTGTTTTTGTCCTGCTAACATTTCTGTCTTGGTGGGCGGCAAGACAAATTAGAAATTTTTTTCTTAATTTTTTCAATACAATTTTCAAGAAAAAACTGTCAGGACCGAACACATGATAAGATTTTCTATCCTGTCCTGTCTTGTCCTGCTAACTTTTCTGTCCTGGCGGGCGGCAGGGCAGGACGAAAATCAAAACTTCTTCCTGTCCTGTTTTGTCCTGCTAACTCTTCTGTCCTGGCGGGCGGCAGGACAGGACAAAAATCGAAATGTCGTCCTGTCCTACAGGACAGGACACCAGGACGCCAGGACCGCCCTGTCCTGTGCTCATCTCTGGTCTGATGGTAATTGTCAAATATTTAACATCAACAGATCGAAATTTTTATGTTCTATACTTCCAGAGTCTTTTTAAGCTTTCTGATGCCATTGTTAATGAAAAAAAGTATTGGAAGTAACGCCTATCGATATTTTACAATGGACTTTGGAAAGTATTGATTTCAAAAGTCAGACTCGCTCTATGACACGCTTATTATCAAGGGGGAAAAGGCAAAAACTGAGTTTTTGAGTTAAAATGAGTTAAGGTGAGTTAAAGTGAGTTAAAGTGAGTTAAAAACTGATTTAAATCAATTTTGTCGTATTTGGTAAGTGAGTTAGAGTGAGTTAAGGTGAGTTAAAATGAGTTACAAACTGATTTAAATCAGCCTTTTCCCCCTTGCTTATTATTATGCCGTCAGATGTAGAATTTAATTCTGAACAAAATGGGGTTACTGTTAAACTATACAAAGCAAACATTTACACTATTCAGCATGTATAAAATGCAATGAAATATATATGTCAGAAAAGGGTCGATTTCGGTGTTTTCACGCTTTTTATTTCGGAAAATTTTCTTCAATTATTACATCAAAAATTCTAAACCATACATCCAAAGATGTAGAATCTGATAGGGCATAGCTGTAGGGTGTAAGTGCTGACCGTGTAAGGGCATCGGCTCCCACACCCACAATCCGTTCAATTAGAGGTATCATACGTCTATTTTGAATTGAATTGAAAATGTTTTAGATATTTCTTATGGATGAATTGAAAGGGTGCTTTACTCCATCAAAAGTATTTCTTGACTTTTTCGTGTATTCAAGAGCGTCACCAAAGATATATAAATCCCTTAGATGTAACAAATATACGAATGATTTTGTTTCTGGGGCCAACAATAGATTTTTTATGATAATACCGCTCTAAGTTAAGCAATAATAAGCGTTAGAACAAATTTCATTAAAATAACTACAACAAGCGATTAGACATCAACAGCAAAAACTAGAAATATGTGGGACTAGTTTTAGTTTGTTGATCTCAATAATGTGAACCATTAGCAAGACCAGAGAATATAAATATATTCTTAAATTTTTCACATTTTTCCACGCAGTATATTTTGATTATTACATTTCTTCTTGATTGAATTGACCGACAT
>OENM01002591.1:0-16060 GCA_900239745.1 Rotaria magnacalcarata
AATTACATACATGCTAGAAAACAACTAGATGGTATCCGAGTTTCACTCGAACACGAGAATAGTTGAAATTGCAGCATCGATTTACACTGACAACATTACAAAGTTACTAAAAAGTTTAGGTGTTCTACTCGAAATTTCATCTTTCTAGTTGTCGATAGGAATGAGGATCAGCGCGTTCTATCGATCAATCTTTTTGAATTTTTTCAAATAACCATAGAGCGGTTATCGTAAAAATTCATCGCTTAGATGAACTTTATCCATTCCTATCCATATGTACGAAGAGGCTTATTTCGATATAACGCTTAGTCACCTGTTTGACTTTTTATTGATAATCAGCTAGATCCACAGGTTGTGAAAAAAGTTAACGTATGGATGGATTCCACTACTGTTCTCAATAGAGCTATCTTTAATAATAACTACGATAGATTTCTTTCTAATTTCATTGCTCGCATGCCATGTTTGCAAAATGATAGAAAAACAATCGTTGAAACACCCGTAGTTTTTTTTATTTAAATATTTTTTTAATTTCAGTTCGAAAAAGTACTTTTGAATTTTCCTGTATGATCATCGAGTCAGTTATGACGACTTGTCAAGCGTAATTCAAGAAACGAAAATGAACAATTGTTAGAAAAGATTTTACACAAGGAAAGTACAATGAAAGTCGACTGTTAGATATTACAATAGATTACAAAGTTTTTTTTTTCTAACAACTGATATTGTGATGGAGTTTACTCTTTTTTATACGTACACATTTTTCAATGTGCATCTGAGAAGAACAAATCATCAAAATTTTCAATCGTTTTCCAGTGGTCGTCATAATGAAATTCATAACCATGAGAACTCTGTTACATTCATCAACTGATTCTTAAAAAAAGATATCGATTGAATTTTTAAACGTATCTATGCTTCATAACCCATACACAGTTGCTGCAATACGTACTTGTCGATAACTCTTTCTGATGACGTTATTTTTACCATCCAGAATTTAAAAAATGAAAACGTTAATGACGAATTCCACGATTTTTTAATTGCCTCATTCGAACATTTGAAAACAGATGCTATTAGATCTATTTCAATAGTTCCATTAGCGTTCAAACTTCGAACGAATATTTTTTGATACTACATCATCAATATCAATGAGTCTTGAATTATTGACGATAAAATATCTATATGTCGAGAAAGCAACCGACTGAGAACGAGTAATGAGCTTTACGATTTATTCGAAATTCTTATTGCCCCCATCACTTTCATTCTTCATAGCACTAGTTTTCTTATCTAGCTGCAAGAATTATGAACTTATCGATCAATGAAAATTTCGAATAAACTCAAAGCAGTCATAGTCAAATACATGACTACGAGAACTCTATTCGTGTCTATAAACAGATTTTTCAAAAACAAATATCGATTGAACACTGAATAATTAGGTGATTAATACCTGTTTCGCATGTTAAACATCAACAAAATGGCGCGCCTAACTTTTTCGATTTATTCTTTCGAATTTAAAAAAAAAGGAATTTCTCTATGACCTCACAAAAACCATCCGTATTTTGTTTTAGCAAGTAAAAGAAAAAGAAAACCCGCCAAGAACTACGTTGATGTTGTGCTTCACATCGCATTGAAAGTCAATCATCAATGAACGAACTATTGACTGAATTTTCAATTTAAAAACCAAAATATCAAATCATCATCAAATTCAAGAGTAAACTAGTCGTTAGGATGAGAACCATTTGTAGAAATATACATAAAATCAAGGAATAAAATTTTTTTCTTATATTCCATCTTACGGAAAACCTGCTCTCGACTCACATATTTTCAACGTCCACCAAAAAGGTTGAACGTCCATTCGTCTTTTTGATTTATTTATTCATCAACATCTTATTCTTTTTTCTTATTTTCTCATTTATTTATTAGAACTGTTTTTCTTTTTCCTAAAGAAAACATAGTTCATTGAAACAAAATAGTTTTCTGTTCGTTTCTATCCTTCGACGCCATCAATGGACACTAAATCCTCAGCAATTAAAATTATTCTTTCTCGAGAAAAAAAAACAGTTTTCATAGAAAACAGAAAAACAATCGACAATAAATACTATCAAGTGTTTTGTTCACATAAATAGGCTTGATAAATCATTTCAATAAATATCTCAATATACCAAAATTCCATATGCTAATTGTTTTAAAATGTTGTTCGTTCAAAACAAGAACTTATGTGCTCATCATAAATTCATTCATAGAAAAGAAGAAAGAACAAAATATAGGAATTGAAAATATTTTCTTTGTTCTAAACATTGATTCGTTTCATTACCATTTACAAAATATTATAATTCTATTTATTTTATCAACTGAAAATCAATTCTTGTAGAGATCAATTACGATCAAAAATTTCAATAAGAAATCTATTTCTTAATTAGCATTATGGTAGAATTTATTTTCTCTTCATACTTTATTCGCCATTGAAAATGCGACTAAGAAAACGCGGCGGATCTTTTCTTTTCAATTTCAATACAAATATTTCAGTTTGCTCATATATTATTTCAATTTATTCTAGATCTATAGTGTAATCGTAACGAATCATTTCCCCATCATCAATAAGATGATCGCTTTAATCAAAAGTTATCAAAGATTCATTTATTTATTATTTTCGTTTCAATTCAACTTTCTTTATAAATACTTCTAACAAGATTTTTATCTCTACTGCAACTTGAATACAAATTAATTCATCTGTATCTTCGTTTATTTTTATTTTATCAAAATGAATAACATGTAATACATATTCTATTTCAACAATGTTTAACAGTCATTTACTCGCTCCTCCATTGGGATCGCTATTTAATAAATCATGTCCTTTGTTCAATGATGTTTGTAACGCATTTACTGGCGGCTCCACTGGTTGGTTATTTACTGAAGCATATACTTTTCCCAACAATGTTGTCATTGCTTCCATGCCAGTTGTTAAATTTTGTACAACATCTTTAAGACCTTGTAGATCGGTTTGTACATTTTGTAAATCAGTCTTGACATCTTGTAAATCAGTTGTTACACCTTTTAAATTGCTTTCTACATTATTTAATCGTTGAGAGAAATTAGCCATTTGTTGTGAGTCAAATTCATAATTTTGTAATCTCTCAAAATGTAATAATTGGGTATTTTGTTTTAAATAATTCGGTGGTTGATCTACTCGACCTTTAAGCGCAGAAAAAAATGTATCATCACACGCATTGATAAATGTTAAATCAAGTAACAAATGTGCATAAGCATGACAATCCATAAGTCGTTTGTCGTAAGATCCAGCAGTTTCCCATTGACCGAAATTGATAGCAACAGCTTCTACTGGCCATATTTCTTGTTGAACTAATAGTTTTTCTTCTACCCAGGAGAATCTTCCGACCGTCTGAAACGGCGCCTTAAAAGGCAGGAAACGGCTAGAAAACGGTGAAATAAGGCGTCGTTTTTCACCTTATTTCGCCGGAATCCGTCAGCTCGTTTTGAGGGCCGTTTTTTTAATAGAAAACGGCCACCGTTTTTCTCCGGTTTTGACACCGTAATCCGTCAGAGCGGATTACGGCGCGTTTTTTAACGTTTTACACCGTTATTACGACGTTTAAGACCGTTTACGGACCGTTTTCTTTCACCTGGGTAATTGACGATGTAACATTCTACTAGTCAATATCGCTGTTGCCCAGAAAAAATGTTGTTGAACTAATTGTCGATTAGTTAAATGTCACGGTGCCTTAGGAAAAATAACAAGATCTCGAATAATTTCTCTGTTTGCAGTAAAAACAAAATGTACGTCTTTAGCAAGATTTTGTTTTTGGCCTTCCATTTACGACGAATCAAATGTTGGTCAGTCGAACAATTGAATAACTAGCAAGTAAAATAAGAAAATATTTCAAAGGTTGATGTAACTGTGATAATCTTCGAAGTAAATATCGCATATCAGGTATCACTGATGTCATAGACAAAAAAAAGAAAAAGGAAATGAAAACAAGCAGGCAGATTGATATAGATGAGGATTTCTAAAATAAAACAAATGATTATCTGTTCCTATTCGTTTATAATCACGAAAAAAAAAACAATTTGAAAAGATGGTATTCATTTTTGTAGCTAAAATGAGTCTTCTGTTCTCTCGTCTAGTGTAAATTTAGTATCAGTTTTTCATGTAGGATTTGAAACAAATTAAATTATAAAAATCAACATACTTGGCGGTTTTATAGGTCATTGCATCACAATATATTCATGCATGATATATTGACCACATTCGCTACTACCATCATCTCTTTGTCTCTTCATTTCGGTGTGACATAGAATTGTAGCATGTTTTGGATGACCTTGATATTTGTTTTGTACAAGTCAATGGATATTCCAGGTCGAACAGTCCGGCCTGGAAACGACCGGTCCCGGGTAGTTCCGTTGATTTTGTGGAAGCAGTATTCCGGTTGGAAATTTTTCGCATTTTTTCCGGTGATTTCCGATCAATTCCTGCCGGAAAGCACCGGAACTTGGCAGGAATTTTCCGGAAAAGTCCGGCCGTATTTTTGACCGGAATACTGCTTCGATGTTCCAGCGATTTCCCGTGTTTTCCTGCAGGATATGGTGACTTTCCCGCATATTTCCTGGAGTATCCTACGAGATCCGGTGACCGGAATGTTCGACCTGGGATTCACAATATTGTGGACCTTTTACCGGTTGTTGTGATGATTCATATGGCATCTGTTCAGGAATATACACACGATATTATTTAATGTATGAACGTACCTAGATAAGAGAAAGATAAGTTATTTACATAATAAAATAATTATTATATTAACGAAATGGATTTAAAAATAAGTTTTATTTGAAATAAATTTGAAGAGATTTTCTTTTGTTGCAATTCATCGTTATTCGAACGGTATAATAAAATTGTGGTTTACTCATATTTTAGTATCTCATTTTCATTGATATGTATAGGAATCTAAACTTGAAATGAAATTAAGAAAGAAAATAGAAATCCTACTTTGGCTAGACATGTATGTTGTTTCTCTTGATCATCACCACATTGACGTCATTGCCAATCAAACCAGCTAACTGGATCAAGATTCATTCTCAATTCCCACAGTTGATGTTGAATATCGGTATCATAAAAGGATGCAGGTCGAAGTTCAAGACGGTATTTAACATGGAAAGGAAGACGTGTAGTATTTACCAAATCTTTTATCTTATTCAACATCATAGCTGATTGAGACGACAAACGAATAGCCATATCTATAATGTTTTCGTTTTCATTTGTAATATCAAATAATGGTTCTTCTGCAGCAATTAATACTGGTTCATCCGGTAGAAAACTAATATTTGGATTAACATTGAAAGCCACTGGTGTAGATGATGAAGACAATTTCTTAACACCATTGATGAGCTCCTAAAAAAGCATAAAGAAGTTAAAAGAAAAATATCAGCACATAGTTCATTTGAATGTTCTTCTTTAACAAAATTTTATTTACTTACACTTCAAACTATCACTATTGTTATTTTATTATATTAAAATCTATTATTTCATTTTTCTTGTGAAGTAAAACATATTACTTTGTCAAGAGTAGTTAGTCAAATATGTTGTCGAGTTTCTAATCTCTTTTATAACAAATGAAATATTCAACATGAACAAATAAATAATGTTTCAAATGGAACATTTTGAAACGAAAAAAATCGATTTTATATAAGAACTATAGAATATATATATATAAATATATTCTATAGTTAAGGAAAGAAGTAGATCACGATGACTTTCTTTTTTTTCTTTTTTTACCTTCTGCACCGCTTCCATTTTTTCCTGAAAATGTTTTGCTGCTTCCTCAAATATACACCATGAATATTGATAGTTTTTAGTGTTTCTTGATGATGACCAAGGTCCACCATAAACCGGCGTAACATTATCGTATTCTATAGAACATACGGTCATATTACTACCCCTGTTATACAGGGAAAATACGGCACGTAAAACGGTCCGTTCTTTTATCGCATACGACCGTTTACTGATCGTTTTCTTCGACTGGGGTCAGCTTTATAAGGATTTGGACGACCGTATTGAGACATTTGTATCTGCAAGTAAATCAGCATGTGAAATGACAGTGTTGATGCAAGAAAAACTTAATATTTGTTTTTTTTTGCATTTTATTCAAAAACAAAACACAATCTCAAGATAGTTTCGATATTGTTCTATTCGTTCCAATTTTAATCGAGAAAATGACCAAATAAATCTTGCGACTAGCAAACATTGCCCACTCTCATTTATTATCGTAGTCGTTGGTTCTCTTTTCCAATTGAATGTTGTCATTGATGGAGGTGACGAAGATCTATTATCAACAAACAATTCTTTTAACGGCACTATTTGCCAACCACACCCCACACCCATATAATAATGAAAAGTTGAGTAATACATATTCAATACATTTGTACAAACCTGCACTTCCTTCGGACACTTCAAATGATTTTAAACAAGATCAAAAATCTGTATAATACATAGTTGAACTAATAGGCAATACTGCAACACCAGTATCTGTATTAGGGGTGCATCAGCTCCAGCTCAAAAGTTCAGCTGAGCTGAGCGAAAAAGCTGTTCGAAAGTTCTTCCGGTAGGAGCTGATTGATTTGAACAGCTCCTTTCAAAAGAGCTGATCTGATCGAACAGCTCATATCCCTGAACTGAACTTTTCCAACAGCTCGTTCCAAATGAGCTGATCTCATCGAACAGCTCTCATTCCTGAACTGAACTTTTTCAACAGCTCGCTCCAAATGAGCTGATCTGATCGAACAGCTCTCATCCCTGAACTGAACTTTTTCAACAGCTCCTTTCAAAAGAACTGATCTCATCGAACAGCTCCCTCTCAAGAACTGACTGATATTATGCCAAAAATACTACCCAAAATCTTTTTCAATTCACTTTAAATAACATACACCATTTTTCAAGCGCCCTCTTCGAAAGCTCTTTATAACTTTCTAAACATCATTGAATGATAGTCAGCACAATTTTTTGAGAGTTCCTTACTATTAGTAACTCTAACTGCCAAATATGTTGCAGGTTAAAGCGATTTTGTACAAAGGGAATCTTCGAAAGCTTCGAATATTCACCTGAACAACGCAACCTAAAGTACAATTTCAAAGATTTTAATGATCGGAGACATCGAATTTCATGTAATATGTTCTAGGTTGAAGCGATTTGTTGAAAACAAATTTCTAAAAATTCCTATTTTCTGTTGCAGGATGGAACGTGGACGACAATTTTCTTTATTTCAATGATGCGACCGATCGTAAATCGTATAGTACTTTATAGTTTGAAGCGATTTCGTACGATCAAAATTCTCGAAAAACTCAGATATTGGGCTTAACGTTGTAACCTAACGTGCAATTTTGATGATTTGTAACATCGGAAAGATCGAAAATCATGTAACATTTGTGGTTTGAATGAGCTTTTCTAGTAACGAAGTTTTCGAAAAATTAACAAATACGGCCAAAAGTCTTAAAATGAGAAGGTTCGTTTCTGATTGGTCAGCTCCCGGCCAATGAAAGCGCGGCCAAAGAAGTGGCCTTTGGATTCAAGACCCTCGATAACCTATGACAGAGTTCGACCAAAACGGACAAAAGTCTTAAAATAAGGTAACTTCTTATAAATGTTTTTTGACCCCAATCAAGCAAGATCACAAACGCATTTAGTTTTTTTCATATGACCCTCCTTACAGTCGAGGGAACTTATATGTTTTTTCTATTATGTCAAGATGAAATATAAAGTGATTCCAAATAGTTTTTGAAGATATTATTGAACAAGTATTGAAATAAACATGTATTTCTTATTCTCGAAAGAATAACTGAATTTTATCTTAACAACCGCCGCCGCCACTATCAGAAGAAAATTTAATTTTTACAGCCACCGCCGCTGTGAGCAACAAATAAATAAATATTTTCAGCCGCTGTGGCCAACGAGCCTAAATATTTAAGTTAGCAGCCGCCATAATTTTAACAAAATTAGCCGTCGCCGCCGATTCACCCGTCGGCTTACACCTCTATAAGTAAGACACAAGCAGATTTTGGGTAACATTTTTGACCTGATGCCAATCAGTTCGGTTTATGAACAACATCTGTTCGATCAGATCAGCTCTTTTGAAAGGAGCTGTTGAAAAGCTCCAGTTCAGGAACGAGAGCTGTTCGATCAGATCAGCTCTTTTGAAAGGAGCTGTTAAAAAAGTCCAGTTCAGGAACGAGAGCTGTTCGATCAGATCAGCTCTTTTGAAAGGAGCTGTTCAAAACAATCAGCTCCTACCGAAATGAACTTTCGAACAGTTCCCTCGCTCAGAACTAGAGCTGAACTATTGCAACCCTAATCTGTATCATCAATAATAGCACGAACACCTTGTACAGAAAGACGAGATACAATTGTTTCAACACGATAAAATAATAATCGACGAAAAAAACCTGCAACAATACAAGCAATCAATGATGCATATGTCATTTCAAACAAAACAACATTTTCTTCAGTTTCATCATCATCATCCATTGATAACTATAAAAAACAAAAAAATATTAAATTAAAAACAAAAGACACAATTCTTCTTTTAAATTAACCTGAGCAATGCGTTGTTGTTTTCTTTTTCGATAATCATCATCATCTTCTTGATATTGCATTTAATGTTGGTAATATAATTTTGCATGAAAATTTTTCACATATATAACGTTTTGTTATAAGAGACCAATGATTGATGATGAATAAGGAATGAAACAAATAAGCGTATTCTCGTTTATCATTACGTCAATTTCGATCAGATGCACTTACACTTTGAAATGATTCAATAAGCATTAGATAATAAATTGGGAAACTATTAAATAAGCAGCTCTAAAAAGCATAAATCAAACAAAAAATTCCAATTGAAATAATAATGAACATACTTTTCAACTGTTAAATAAATAAATAAATCACTTACTAGTCGAAAACTAGCTGTGTTCCATTATGTTTACTCCTCTATCAGATAAAAAGAAAACAAACACAGAATTAAATAAATCATTATTTCATTTTTAACGGGAATCAAATCTTGAAGAAAATTATCTGTTACTACTAATAAAAAAACATTATTAGTCAGTGAGATAAGAACTATTTACTAAAGTACAGCTAGACCCTACAGACACTATTCAAAGAAAAATTGTCTTTCAAAAAATTTCTTTTTACTTGTGCTAAGATTTTATAGGGAACAGAACGAAAACACTAACTAGAAATAAATGATATTTAAGAACTTCATTATTTACTTAGAAAAAGATTAAATATAATAACAATTCTCAATTTATTTTCTTATGTAAATTTGTCGTCTAAGAACATCAACTGGATAGAGAGAAGTCCGTGTCCTGAAAAGAGACTAAACTAAAATAACTAACAATGATATAATATGTTTTTGTTTCACCTGACCATTATTATGTTCACCTTCATAATTACCAGTACATTATCTTTAAGACCTTGTAAATCGGTTGTTACACGTTGTAAATTGTTTTCTACATTAGTTAATCGTTGTGAGAAATTAGCCATTTGTTGTGAGTCAAATTCATGATTTTGTAATCTCTCAAAATGTAATAATTGGGCATTTTGTTTTTAATAATCCGGTGGTTCATCTACTCGACCTTCAAGTGGATTAAGAGGAAAATGTATCGCCACAGGCATTGATAAATCTTTCAATTAAGTAACAAATGTGCATGACAATCCATTAATCGGTTATCGTAAGATCCAGCAATTTCCCATTGACCGAAACTGATAGCAATAGCTTCTACCGGCCATATTTCTTGTTGAACTAATATGTTTTTCGCCTAATTGACGATGTAACATTCTACTAGTCAATATCGTTGTTGCCCAGAAAAGAGGCAGTTGAAGTAACTGTCGATTTGATGAAACCTCATAGTGACATATGAACGATAAATAGATGTGGAATTATTTCCGTCTTTGTCATAGAATTGAAACGTGATTGGTCAATAGAAAAAATTGTTTATCTGTTTGTTGTTGCAACGAGTTTTTTAATCGACCTTTCAGTAATCACATCACTAGAAATAAGAAAAAGAAAATATTTAAAATATCCATAGAACATAATTTCTTCATAGTCTTCACATCAAACGTATGAGATAACGTATTGCTTGAGTAATGCAAACAATAAAATAAACAGCAAAAAACAAGAATAATGCGATAGATAGAGATTTTCTATAAGAAGTATTTTATTTTATGTTTGAAAAATAAAACAATTTCATAAGAGAATGTTTTTTCAATGTACTAAGTATGAGACTCGCTTGGTTTTTTTATCTACTCTCACTTCGATATTCGTTGTTCATCTTTGATTTAAAAGAAGTTAAAAAGTAGAAAATAGTCAAATCTAGTTTTTCTTTCAAATCAAACACAATAGACTTGCTTCATCTCGATAAATGAACACATACTTGATGACACAGACAATTATTCCATCGCAATATATTGGCCACGTGCCCGATTGTCATCATCTCGTTGCTCTATTACTTTAACACTGTGCATATCGTGTCCGCATGTTTTGAGATGATAATGTGAATAATTTCTAATGTTGATACATCTTTTTCTTTTTGATATTGACAATAAGAAAGAGCTTTGATGAGTTCATGCCATGATGTAGATGAGAAGAAATTCTAATGTCATTACAATTTGTGCCTAAACATAAGAGAACAAAGATATTAATAAAAAGAAAAATAGTTAACGACTTCACTTAGAAGCATTATCAATGGATAGACAATGAGTATTTCAAAATATAAGAAAAATTAGCTTTGTAAGTTACTAATTTGTTCATTGATTAAATTGAATGAGCAGAAAAATTTTGAGAAACTTAATAAAAAAAGATATATACACTAAACTCTCTCTATCAGTGAACACCTCTCTACGCTGAATTTGAACACCGTTCTACAGTTCCGATTACTGTTATAGCCTCGCTTAGAGGAGCATACGTGAGCGTTTCTCGCTCGCTCTCTCTCCTCTCCTATCTGTCATTGATGACTTATTCCTTGAAGTGGACTATTTATTGTTTGATAGAACTGTACGAATCAGACGGACAATCACTTTTCGATGTCATCTTACATTAAAAGAAAAATTTCAAGTCATTAATGATACCATCGACGGTTATGATTAGTCACAATAGAAATTAGCTGAAAAATGCAACAAATCACTTGGTTCGATTCAAACATGTGAATAGGAAAAAAAGAATTTTCATAACATACAGAAATGAATCAGGTGCAAAGTGTTGAACGAAAATTCAAGATTAAACTCTAAATCTACAGATATACCACAAAAACTTGAAGTGTTGCAAAAGCTTCGCCTATTAAACATAATGCAATGACTACAATTACCTAGAAATTAATTAATGAGTTAGAATCAATGGGTTGATTCGACAAAATAAAGACAAACAACTCTACAGGACTTTATGAAACAGAGTTAAGTTTTTCGTTTTGTTGAGTAGTTTTCAAACTGACTGATATGAAAAAACGTCGAATCAAAGGGAAAATGGCCTCTAGCTACTTTAGAACTAGTAAACAAGTCCACCTTCAGAAACTTCGCTTCATAGTGTCGTAAAATATGTGACATGTCGCATAGGTGAACATCTCTCAAACATGAACACTTTTCCAAAGTCCCGATGGTGTTCACTTAAGAGAGCTTTTACTGTATGTATATATCCAATTCGAACAAAAAACAAATGATATTTCGAACTTAGGATCATTTCGTAGGTTTTAAAACATTCTCTTACTTGCGATCTATAGATTCTTCCAAGAATGAATAAAAAAATTATAAAGAGACGCATTCAATTCAGCTTCTGTTACAATCAAGTTATAGGTGTATCTGAATCATAAGAATAGTACAAGTTTTTGTTTCTTTCTTTTTTCAAACAAAATCGCATAGTACTTTCATTTAAACTGTTCTTTTGTAACACGTGAAAACTACGATATTTACAACATGAGTTGTATTACTCAATTTATATTTATACTAGGAAAAAGAAAAGAGTCAACTGTGAACTCTCTGTAGAATTTGGGTCCTAAGATAGGTAAAACTCGGTGGCATGAAACATAGATCACATTCCATTAAATCTTAATAATATGTCAAATTCGTCAATAATGGAAACAATCAGTGATTGATAGTTTCCAGCAATCGATCGTACTTAACTTTGTGAATATTTTCTTATGGAAAAAGATTTGGTCTAGAATGATTATTGGTTTCAATTTCCAATTAAGTCGAAAACGTGTGAAACGCTGTTTTTGAACTTTTTCTGGAATCACTAAGAGAAATTGATGTTTTTATGAAATGAACACAGAGGAATTCAACATGAAGTTATGAGTAGAAAGAGTATTCAGAGTACTATAAGAAAGTTAATTAAACAATCTTTACTCGTTATTTTGAGCTCAACAAAAACAAAATGAAACATCGAAGAAAGAAAAATAATATTTGAGGAACATTGTAGAAAAAACACATGTCAAACGTATGGAGAACTTGTTTATTCTCTGCACTGTTTACAAACGCTAGTGTAGAGAGAAACTTGATTCGAGCAGCACCTATATAAAGCAGGATCAACTCAAACATCGATATTAATTTCGTTTGAACTGGACCTACCAGAAACTAAGAAAAACGTTACAATAGACATCAGAATCAGCTATATATAAATATATACGTCGATGTTCTATTGTATCATAGTATTAATAATAATTTTTTTCTTGAAGATTTGATGGTTTCATTAGGGTGTGGGTGTGGGTGTTAGTCTTCTCTTAAACCACACATCCACGCCCACACCCATACCCACACCCCCACATCCACACCCACCCTCAAGATTAATGTTGTATTATCAATTTCCTTTAGTATCTTTTTTGTTTCATTTCTATTGACAATAGTTCTATTTCTAGATGTTCTATAAAATATTTCTTGTAATCGAACTTCCAGTGTTCTTCTTTGCTGTTATGAAATATTAAGCTATAACTACCAATAGAATAAGATAAATTTCTATATTAATGATTAGTATAAAAAAAACAATTGTGCAAAATTACTTTGTTAATATGCTATTTATAGTTCTATGATTATATGTCTAGATGAGAAAGAAAAATAATTTGTAAAGTCTATTAGAAGAAAGTAAAATAAAACAAAAATAGTTTATGAAAAAACGCATTTTTTGATTTGTTTTTTTCTTCTATCATGTTAAGCATTTAATTCAAATCTAGATCATAATTTTAATCTTCAATGAAGTTTTCTATCTAATAGATTCTATTTATAAAAAAAAATGTCATAGATGAACTCTGATATTAAGTTTTTCTAAGAACAAAATGTCGGTAATTTTCTCTTAAACTGTTAAAAGTATTAGAAAAACTGAATAGAAGAAGAAAAAAGAAATCTATTCGATTTTTATTCTGATAGAATTATACATCATCAACTTCTTTTTTTATCTCAATTCTTTATGTTTACAATCGAAAAGAGAATTTTTCTTTGTTGTTTTCATATAAAAACTTGATAAATTATTTCACTAAAAATTTTAAAATACCAAATTCAATATACTAACTGTTTAAAATGTTGTTTGTCTAAAACAAGAACTAATATGTTCATAAATGAATTCATAAAAAAATAATTTAAAATATTTCTTTTGATGTAAACATTGATTTGTTTTATTAACATCTTCAAACATTATAATATTCATAAATAGTTCTATTTATTTTGTAAAAATTAATTCTTATAAAGATCAAAAAGTATCGAAAATTTTACGAAAATTATTTTTAATTATTATTAATATAGAACTTATTTGTCGTCATACTGTATTGAACATTGGAAAAATTATTAAGAGAATAAATTTTTTTTCGATACAAATATTTCAGTTTTGATCAAGTATTGTTTGTACTTTTTCTATATATTGAACAAATAATTGCCCATAAAAATTTTTAAAAAATCATTATTTACTTTTAATATTATATTGTATTTCATCAATGAAATATTCATCATCTTGTTCAATTAGTTTCCAACCTGATAGATTCTATAAACGTATAACTATCATCATCGTTTTCTCCTATAGCTATCATCTTTGCTTATTATTGAAAAATAGGAATTGACGGAAAAGGCAGAAAGGAAAAACGCCGAAAAGGAAAATATCGAAAAAAAAAGGAAAACGCCGAAACTGAAAATTGCAGAAGGTAAAAACGTCGAAGAGGAAAACGACGAAAGGAAAACATCGAAAGGAAAACATCGAATGGAAAACGTCGAATGGAAAAAGTATAATTAATAAAAGTGTCAAAGAAAAACCGCTAGAGGAAAAAGTAGAAAATTTTTGAAAAGGAAAACGTAGAATGAAAACAATATCTATAGATAACGAAATTTTTTTTGAGTTGATATTGGTTATTAGTAGGATAAGTTAAATTCGTTGTCCTCCTCGTCTATAGTCTATACTTGTTCATTGTTAGTGTATACTATATATATATACACCAGTCTGGCGAAAACAACTAAGAAATAATTTTCTCTTCAATCGTTGGCAGCGGACAGTGAAATACAAGGGGAGAAAAGCGTGACTTCCGTACTTCGAAGTACGATGGGGTACATGGAATTACGATGGAAGTACAAGGGAGTACAAGAGAAATACAAAGGAGCATAAGTGAAGTGCATGGAAATACGGAAGTCGTGCTTTTCCCGCTTGGTGGAATATCATTCTTAACGACTAATAAAGGTAAACCATTACTAGTGTTTAATCAATATATGTTCAAATGCAACAAAACGTCCTCATCAAAAAAGTATTACGTTTGTACTGGACATGGATGCGACGTAAATGTGCGCACCAATTTAGAAAATAAATTTTTCTTTTTCTTTAAAATTATCAAAAAACTTAATTTTCGACATTTGCTTTTTCGGCGTTTTCCTTTTTCTACTTTTTTCATTCGACGTTTACAATTTCTGTATTTCCCCCTTCTATGCTTGCCTTTTCGACATTTTCCCTGTCTGCCCTTTCCACCAAACCCGAATAAACATCATTGCCGCGAGTGGCGCTAAGCTACGCCACCCTAATCAAGTTTATCTTAACGATATAAACCAAACAGAATCTTATCTTTATCGTCACATTGATGTGAGTATTTATAGAATCTTCACCCGAGTCCACACCCACGCCCGTCTTGATTCCTACAATTGTTTATTCATCATAATTAGATGCTTGTTCTTAGAATACGAAAATTTCATACTAGGCTTCATTTTTTATTTTCAAATCAATCTTTAGTTTGCCATTCGTGTTGTAGATGTTACTTGAGATCTTATTTTCGATGTTAATAGACATATGAAAATGAATGTGCTAGTCAAAAACAGAAAATGAAAGCAAGATAATTGCATAGAGAAAATGGTGAAAAGGATACAGAAGCGACGTAATAGTGATTGAGTTGTATGGCTGTTTTTTCTTTCTGCGTACTTCGAAAAAAATTAGATGTGATTCTTTTTCACATGATTTTTTTATTGACATATACATAAATTGAAATCAAACATACTGAAATACAATTATATATTGTGTTTGCCCGAAAGCATTATTTTTTTCTCATAATAAACGGTCTATTATTTTGGAGTTTCCTTATCTATTCAATTGATTTTCACTTTATAATGTATTAGCTCATTCAACAACACTAGCAAACGAACAAATATTGCAGATTTAAAAAAACAGATTTCCTCCAAGATATCAGCTTTTATTCTAACTGTCACAATATAATATTTGTTTCGCGCGCAAACTGCATATATTATTGTAATCGGATTAACAATTTATTGAATTCATACCTTTTTTTCTGCTAATAATATGCAAAGTTCTCTATTGTCAATTCGAGTGTGCATAAATATCTTATGCGAATAATAAAAAACATGATATTATTTCGACTTTTGTTCTTCAAAAAATAAATCGACAGCATCACTCTGTCTCAGTAGCACGACTTGAACAGTTTTATTACTTATTTTTAATGCGATGCGAAGCATTGCATTTATGTAGTCCGTCGCGAGTTTTTTTTTTCTTTTACTTTCTCGACGTTCGCATCTCGAATTGTCATTTTGTGACCTGATGATTTCGTGAAC
>OENM01002592.1:5630-16058 GCA_900239745.1 Rotaria magnacalcarata
CCCCCCCCCCTGAAAATTTCAGCTCAAACGGACCTTTCTAAGTGACAACTCAGATCTGAGGGCGGGGGCTTAAGTGATTATAGCCCTGTATAGTGTTTATAATTAATCTTTCATTAGCTAGTAACCAGCAAGAAAAACGAATTATCATAGGTTATATCTATGACAGTTCAGATCTGGATGGGAAAATAATCATAACTGAATTTTCATTGAAACCTACTAGTTCACGAGAAGGATGTCATCTCTTCAAGGTTATTTACTAAGCCTTTTGAAATAAGAAAAAAATGTTAATTCAATACTATACTCTCATATAATCCTCGATTACTTGATAATAAACATTCCGGACCATCAGATTTTCCCTTGACTATGACTATCAAATAGATAAATTACTTTCGCATAGAATGAATTTCATCAATTGATCATTTAGAATCATCCGCTAGCGATCGCAACGTTTCAAATTTGTTTTCATTCTCTCGATTGTGTCTGAGCGACATCTGTTTTAAATTGAAAAAGTTTAGGGTGTTAAATTTTGAATTGGATAAAAATATTTACCATTGTTCATACCTGCATAGGATGTTTGTGTTCTGTTCTCTCTACCTTTGCGAAGGTCACCGTCGAAAAAAAACAGTAACTATTTCGTTCATTGAAATTTAGATTGTTGAATTAAAATGCCCGCTCCAATGGACATAGACTCTGATAGACCTTCAATTAATAGTCTGAATACAGATACTTACATGCCGGATTTTTTTGATGGTTTGTGTTGAAAAAAATGGGTCAAATTAATTTCTTTCGCTCTCTGACTTTCTATTGCAGCTTCCATAGGTGATCTTGCTGAATTATTAAACAATGAACCTAAAGATGATTTTATTGTTGGTTTACAAAATACACTAGCAGATGTATTTTCATCAAAAACGATATTCTCACTCGCATATGTAAGGAGAAACTAAATTTATTTATTCTCTAAAAATATTTTTTTTTAAATTTAGTGTCATGATTTGCTTATACGATTTATTCAGCATCCTGAAATGATGCGGCCTGTGTCAACTGATAATCTATCATTAGTAACATCATTGCTTAAAGATCTTGAAATAGTCGGTATGACAAATAAACATGCACGTGAATTAGACAGTATTTTACGACGCCCACATATACGAGTAAAGATTTGTTTTCAAATTAAAAAACAAAGTTCATTCCTTTTTCAACATTTGATTTTACTAAATAGATGATTATGGATGCGCATCAAACAATAGCAACACGAGAATATGCTGAAGACCAATTGCCCATTGGTTATTTACCTGACGCAGCTAAACCATTACCTGATATATCATCACCATCGTATATTTATCCCGGTACAGTATCAAATATGATACCGAAAACTATTGGAATTGAGTCAACTGGTGAAGAACATTTGGGTATAACCGTTAGATTAAATGACATGGGAGATTTAGAAATCAAACGCATTGTACAAGGAGGTTTAATTGATAAACAAGGTAAAATAATTTAATTGACAAATTGGAAACGAAAAAAAGTTTCCTCTGCTTTATTTTAAATATTCAAGGTCTTCTTCATGTCGGCGATATAATTAAAGAAATAAACGGCGAAATCGTCAATACACCCGAAGAATTACAAGATAAATTAAGAAATGCTCGTGGTGCTGTTACATTTAAAGTCATTCCTAACTATTTCGATTTTCCATCACCATCCCAAGTAAAAATGTTTCATTTCGTTCAAAAATGAAAAACACAGTTCCTTTGTTTACCGATTTAGTTGTTTATTCGAACTCATTTTTCTTATGATCCAGCGAAAGATAAATTGATTCCAGCCAAAGAAGCTGGATTAGCATTTGATGAAGGTGACATATTACAAATACTTTCACAAGACGATGTTCATTGGTGGCAGGTAAAATTGATTGTAGTAAAAAATTCTTTTCAATTTAATTTATGTTAAAAACAAAGGCAAGACAAGTAAAAGATGCAACACTCAAAGGACTCATACCATCTCAATATCTCGAAGAACGACGTAAAGCTTTTGTATCACCTGAAAATGACTTTTCTAAAACTTCACGTAAGTTACATTTAAATTTTTACTAAATAGTAATAGGAGACTCCTATGTAAATAGCTTTATGAGGGCTTTACATATGTCATCGAGTAATAAATTTATTGTAAGTTTTTTTTTCGCGGTATAAATGAGTTTAGCGACACGAGAAAGATTCATTGATGTGGAAGTTATTTTTAGATATGCTAACAATGTTAAAATACCGAGCCTAATCACGTTACGTCTCTTTTCTTTTCTTCCTCTAGAATAGAGAATAATAATAAAATATGTAAAAAAAAACAGCAACGTAAAAAAGGTATGGTGATAGTAAAAAGAAAGCCTTGTATTGATGAAAAGCACATGGCTCAAGATGAGTGACTATTACAATTCATCATTTTAAAACTAATTAATTTTATGATAATAATAAGTTCAAATACGAAAATTAACTAGAGAATCACATCTATTAAGTAAATACAATTAGGCTGATCAAATTCGGAAAAGACAAAATGTCTTGCCATTTATATGTACTAGAATTTAAGAAAATATGTTTTAGAATATTTTTCAGAGGCAATAGTTCAATTAGTATATATCGTTCAAGGACAGGATGGATATAGACCTCTGTAAAAAATCGTTTTTTGACAGGAGCATTTTTGGAGCTTGCTTTAAGAGTATTGAAATTGATTGGCGTAGAGGTTAGAATTATTCAGCTGTGATAATACATTCATCAAAGGAGAATCTATTCAAAAAAACAAGTAAAATAAAATCGGCTATGTTTGCATTCATTTGATGAGAACAAAGTCATTGCTTTGAAAAACTCGCGACTCATTTATTTAGATTCGCTAAGGTTTTCAGTTAAGAAAAATACCATGATATTTATCACTGACAAGGCTTTTATCTCCAATTTTCATTATAAAATTGACGAGATTTTATCCGAAACAATGACATGTCTGATCGTCATTATAGATTTTAATCTTGAGTCTAAGATAAATGAACGATCGAAACATAATTTATTTAGTTGTATGTGGTTTAATTGATCGTCGAAAGAAGAAGAAATTATTATTTAATGTCAAAGATTCATCAATGTTCGATAAAGGTGATATATGTCTTTACGAAGAAGTAGCACGAATGCCACCATTTGCAAGAAAATGTTTAATTTTAATTGGAGCACATGGTGTTGGACGGCGAGATCTAAAAAATCGTTTGATTGCCCTTGATTCTGAACGATTTGGAACGGCAAGACCACGTATATAGAAATGAAATATATTTAAAAACAAAAGTTCACAGAATACGTTTTAGATACATCACGTCTTTTGCATAGTAATTCAGAAACAAACGCCTATTATCAAATGGATAGAAATGATATGGAAGCTGAAATAGAAGCAGGCGAATTTCTTGAGCATGGTTTCTATAGTGGAGATTTATATGGCACAAAATTTGATTCGGTTCGACGAGTTATACAATCGGGTAAAATGTGTGTTTTGGATATTGAACCAACGGTAAGAATAAGCGTACAGTCTTCGATGGTATTTATTTTTATATTTTAGGCCTTAAAATTAATTTGTAATAAAGAATTTATGCCATATGTGGTATTTGTTAAGGCACCAAATATGGATTATCTTCGTTATAAGCAATATAACGATAAACAGAGAATGCCAAAAATGAGAACAGTTCGTTTATTCTCTTTTTTTCGTCGTCACGGAATCTTTATATTTTGTTTTTAGAAAAGTAATATGAGTAATAATTCATCATTGAATTTATTGGTAAAGAAAAATTGTTTAGTAAACTGATTTTTAAACAATTTTTTTTTGTTGATTTAGTCAAAAGATCCTGAACAAGTTATTTTGGAAAGTGATGCATTGGAACGGGATTATCATACATATTTTGATCTTACGCTTGTGTCAGAAGATGCTGATAAAATATTTGAACAGTAAGTATTATACATCAATATATTCATTTTACTCTATGCGGAGACTTTATTTACTCAGTTAAATTAGATTAAATAGAACTTAAGTTTTTCTTTTTATCAACGAAGAATAAATCACGGTGCAATATAATTTAGCATATTTGAAATGATCGACTAAAATAAAATAATCATAGCTGTTGTACCTATTGACGGAAGAACGCTACTTGTCATGATTATCGTTGAGTTCATATATGATAATTTTGTTTTTCGTTTAAACTTAATTTTGATTAGTAGTCACGAATCATTTGAAATATTCAGCTGAGCAATATATATATATATATGTATAATTTAATTAAAATCTATTAAAGACATTTGTTCCATTGTGATAATCAATCGTATTACGTCTCTCTAGCACACAAATCTTTTTTCTAACATACACTAATACGTGATACACATGAGAAAAGTCGTTCTAGTATATATCTATTTATTTTGTTTAGACTTGTTCGAGCTGTCGAAGCATTAAGTGCTGAACCTCAATGGGTGAATGTTCAATGGTTTTCTTAAATGATTTCGCTTTATAAATATTTTATGCTATAAATATGATTAATCCAATGATTTCTTTTTTCTTTGTTTGTAAATATATGAAAAGTACTTATATTCATATGAATTTCACACATTCCATTTTTGTGGTGTGTTCATTTTGTTTTTGGATCTTTGTGCAATTTAACATTTATTGCTAATACTATTGAATGCTGAATGTTCATTTTTTTAATCTAACGCTTATTTGCTTTTCTACTTCTAATCTCAATTAAAAAATAAATAAATTTATTCCAGTGCTTTTTTGTCTAGCACGAGTAGAACATATGAGCATTTAAATTTTTGAAAATGCAAAAGGAGTTATCTTAAATTAAAAGAAATTTACATTTTATGACATGAAAATCTTTGTGATTGAAATAGAATTCGATTAGCTTTTAGTATTTTGTCGTGTCTCTACTGTATTCTTTATTTAGTCTTAATTAACGGTGAGTATTTATTCATGTCTTTGATCGTTATGTAATGAAGAAGGTGCAACACAGATGATCTGCTAGGTTATTTAATTTAATTTATTGCTGATAACGAGATTATCTATGTTCAGGTTAAGTGAATTGTGAACGCGAAAAGGTTTTGTCTAATTCTATGGCATTTGTTTGGTTTTCATTACTATCTATTAACACGAAAAACAACTGAACGTTACCTTGGTCCAACCGGCACCTACATCTGCATGATATAAACAGTACTGTATATATTTTTTATTAGAGAAGAATGAATAAACTGATAAATTTTTGTAGAAATATTATTCACTCAGTTTTGAACACTTCTCTAAGACAAAACACAATTGAATTTTCAATTTTTTTTTATTTATTTTTTAATTATGCTGAATTTTATTCGTGACATCCATACATTTTTTTTGTGATTTTTGTACAATTTTTGCGGATGCTTACGAAACAAGTCAACAGATAGGACTACGATAACAAACANAGAAAGAATGACAAGGAAGAGAAAACGAATAGAACGAAAACCGAAATCGAGGCAGTGATGACGCGGTTGACGTGCATTGCTGTTCTTCCTTTGTTTATTCTTCCGATACCGTATATCTTGACTCCGAAGACACCGAGCCGGGGGAAGGAATCGAACCCTCTCCTGTCTGACTAAGAATCAGATGCATAGAACCACTACGCCATCCCCGACTTTTGAATTTTCAATTGTAGTCCACCATTTGAAATTAGTTGAATTGTACTTTTTCAAGCAAGATTTTTGTATAAGTTTGTGTTGAACCTTCCCAGGAGAGTCATTCCGAGACTAGGATCCTATCGGGTTCCGACAAGGGTCAGACCGTGAATATACCAAATATCCATAGATTCCAATAAAACCAACGAAATCCTATAGGATTCCGGGATCAGGACCTACAGTCGGATCCTTGGTGTAGGATCCAGTATTGGAAATTAACGGAATCTGACATGAACGTATGACCCTAGTGTTCTTATGAGAAAATATGCATATTCACCCCTAATTAAGAAAATTTTTTTTCCGTCGGAGCCGACAGTCAATCCGTAACCCGGAATCCCATCGGATTCTGTTGGGTGATAGGATCCCCTCAGATCCGATAGGATCCGACATAGGATTCATTCACCTGGGTTATTGATGAATAAGGAGACTAATTGAAAGCATGTGAACATTCGATTCGGTTTTATTGTAGGTCTAGCAGCGTAGAATAATCAGTTTCCTTCATTTTATTTAGTTAGGAAAAAATGGCATGACTCTTAAATAAGAACTTCATTATTCATTACTGTACTTCATTAGTTTATTTCTATCTTCAATGTCTAGTTTCATTTCTGTACTATTTTACAAAGACAACATAATAAACGAAAATTGATGTTACACTCATTATAAACCCGCGCACACCTGCATACAAAAATTTTTGCAAAAAGAGTAAATAAATGTGGTTGTTTCTTTTCTATTGTCTGCTACGCATTTTTTATCATGGTTAATTTTTTGTTTGATACATATGTAACGAATATTGGTGTCACCCTCCGTTGATCTTCCTCTTTATCTGCTCTCTCTTTGTTTCCTTCATTCGTCTCGCCACTCTACCGCTCTTCCTTGTGTTTCTCTCTCTATTGTTATCTCTCTTATATAAGCGTGTATTCAATGTAAAGTAGATACACTCTGGATATGTGAAGAAGCAAATGAACATCATTGCCGAGAACCCGGTCGCAGAAAACGATCAGTAAACGGTCGTATACGATACAAATACGGCCCGTTTTACGTGCCGTATTTTCCCCGTATAACAGGGGCAGTAATACGGCCGTATGTTCTATAGAATACGATAGTATTACGCCGACTTTACGAGGTTTTACGGCTGATATACGGTGTCCGTGTATGGCCGTAATACTGTCCCTGTTAAAACGCCTTAATACGGCTTAAAACNGCAAAAACGACCGTTTACGGTAATGTTACGCCGGTTTACGGTGGTCCGTTTTGATCGACCTGGGGAGTGACTGTAAGCTACTCCACCTCTATCCCGTTTGTCCTAACGATATAAATTAAACAGAGTCTCTTATTTATCGTTACAACATACAAGTATGCACAGTACAATAAATGCCATTTCTGTGTGCGAACTAATCGCTACTATGTATCATTACGTTGATTAGATAAAGATGACAGCATAGATTAGCACTCTACAAAAAGACCTGTACACAAAAACAAAAACAGTAGGTGTGTTTTTCTCTTAGTAACATGAAACTTTTTGAGCATAGATATGGTCTAGTTTTCTTTTTCTGTGACTGCGATGCACTATTTTTTCTATGACACTCATCAATGATGTGTTTCAAGACTAATAAGCAGTTTTATTGGTCGATTGATTTTTGTTAATACAAAAAAAGAAGACAGATAAAAATAGATAAGAAAATATTTGATTTGTAAAATAAACCCCTACACAGAATAGAAGCCCACCCCCTGGGTTAGATTTCTCCATTGAAAATCAAGGTTTACTTCATGAAAAATGAACTAAAACCGATGAAAAATGACAGGATGAACATTTCTCTATCAAATAACGCAAGAACTGGCATCAGGACATGCTCTGTTACAAAATTATGGCTTGCGGAACAGAGACACCACCCATGGGCTTCTATTCTGTAGGAGGGTTTAGATGAGATGAACAGTAAAATAGTCTATAAATAGTCAGCTTAAAGATTAAATGATTAGTATTTAGATTACCAGTAAATAATGAGAAAGTGATCAATTTATTATATAAAATAGCAGTAAAAAAAGAAATTTGACAAGTAAAAAAAGAAATTTGACAAGTAAAAGAAGAAAATATGATAAGTAAATAAGACAGATTTTACCAGTAGAAAGAATGAAAATTATCTATAAAGTATAGTATAATCGATGTGAGCGTAAAGAAACAACAGTCGAATTTGCAAGATGTATCATGATATGCGGACTCAATTTTACTGAGAATTGTTCGTTTATGTCTAAATCACCATACATAAAATGCGTATTTCTTTATGAAGCACGTCCTGCAAGATATTAGAGAGGGAGAGTCGTTGAATGTATACGCTGATAGCATGATCGGTATAGATGTGTCTCATCGTTAATCTTAGTTTTGAATTAAGTGATATATTCTTAAAGAGTAGGGATGGCAACAAATCGTGTGCTCAATGATCAATTTGTCTAAGATAAATTTGTCTTTTGTATTTTAAACGAGGTACGATATTCAAATAGAAATATTCTAAGAATTGCTAGTTTCTTTTCCGATTGATTCTTATCGTAGGAATAGTGAGTCTCTATTGTTGGTCGAGTTGAATATTCAAACGATAGTTTGCTTTTATGCGTTCATTATTTTCATAATCGTCGAATATATCGATAATTTATTATTATGGCTATCTATTGAGTGAAGAAGTCGAAGAGAAGTTTCATAGGAATTCTTCGTTTTCTCGATGATCAATTCGCATTCAGTTAGTCGTTTAATCCTAATCTAAAGTGATCATATCATTGAATAGATTGTTTGTTCAGTATATCTGATCTCTATGTGAGCGTATGATACAGGAGTGGCAAAAAATTCTGGGACACAAGAATGATTTCCTAAAACTTTGTGCTTCATGTAAATTAAACTTTATATATATGGTAAGTGTAGCTCTCGTTTAAGCTTTTCTATTGCATCATGGAGACCCGAAGTTTCTCGTTTTAATATAAACAAAAACAAAAGAATAGAAATCTTTCAAAGGCAAGAAGTTCTGATACATATAAAATAATCGTCGAAAAAACTATAAAAATAACATTCACAAAGTACAAGTTAATAGTGGATAGATTTTCCATTGCGCTCAATACATTCATAAATCTTATTGGACATCGAAAAAAATAGAAAAATATGCAGATATAATTATCTATAAACTCGGTAAGTCAAGCTACGTTGAGTAGATTGGTAGTAGTTCGTTCATTTACAGAAAAATCACTAAATAAAATGAATTGTTTTACAGCTATCAACATTCTGTCATCGAAGTGTCAATCAAAGGATACAAACTTCGGCAACCATCATAAAATTAACCAGAACTCTATGTTTTTTACTTATACTAATATTTTGTCTGAGTACTTGATATCAACGTAGATTTTTGTCATTTGGATATTTTGTCTGTAGCTCTCGAATGAAATTTCTACTCATTTTAACTTTTGAAAATTGTTAGAAATCAACAAAAATGTAAAGCGTTTCTGTAGAATTGAGATCATAATAATGTCATTGGATTGGAAGAGAACACTATAATACTTAGCATCTATATTTGTATTGTCTTCTAAATTCCTCTATATTAATTTTTCTTTTTCACAACAAACAGCGTTTTAATTTTCCACTAAAACTTATTTTATGTGTAAAGGGGCGTTCCATTTGCACGTTTTAGAAGAAAAAACTATAGCTTAGTGAAAGAGGAAAGTAAATTCAAGCTGACGCTGATATAAGCAGACTTCCAGAACAGCAATATGCTGAATGAAATAGATTTCAGGCATTGTCAAAAGTATGGTTTCATGACCAAGAGATGTCAAATCCATTTTATTAATGCTACAAAATGCCATATGCGCATAATTTGCAGCTCATCACGTGAACAGCAAAATAAGACGTGTCCTTTCTAAATCTCATTTTCGACTAAGTGACTTTATTAGATTGATGATTTTTGTGACTGCTGTGCTTTACTGGTAGTGATGTGTTCAAAAATGTGACATAGGCCATGCTCTAATTTTTACATGAACTATAGAATTTTATAAGCATATTTTTCTTGAATTTGCCGGTGATGGAGACTGTCGGTAAAGACAATAAAAACATACACCTGCATCCTCAGATATTATAGTTCTCCATTGATAATCGTATTTACCATAATTATATAGAGACATAATTGAATTCAAGTATGTTCAGAAGGAAAAAGTTATTAAATCAATAGCGTGAATTACACATGAGTATTTCGGTGCTCGCTAAAATTGAATGATGACAATCAAGCATCAAAGAATTTTCTCGGTAAAATTTGTAAACATTTAGCAAAACAATTGAAGAATTAGTAAAGTATTATCCATTTCAAAATATAAGAGACTTCACTGTAACTTGAATAGATCTTGTTAGAAAGAAGATAGAGAGCTGTGGTTTTCACCATTCGAAAGAGAAATGTTGGGGCTATCGAAAGACAGAAGATACGTAGTTATTCAACAAACTATTTCTGGTTTTCTAGATACTTGGTTTTTCAGAAACCCAGGGTTTTCTGAATTTTTATTTAACGCACAATTCTGATGAAATCAGGTAATAGCCTACAGTTTTTTCAATTGCTCTACGCAGAGCCGAGACCTCTAGAGTACTCCATTCAAAAGATCTAGAGTTTTTCAAGAACTGGTCGTAGATCATAACAAAAATCGTTGGAATATAGGTAATCAGCTATGCTGAGTCGAATGGTGATGTTTATTTTTAGTTTCAATGTGA
>OENM01002593.1:5668-15785 GCA_900239745.1 Rotaria magnacalcarata
TTGAATATTTCACACAAAATAGAATATGATCCCAGTTCAAAATATCATAAAAGGACGTTTTCGGCGATGAACCTGGACCGATCCCAAGTTCCAGGGACTGAAACGTTATACATTATATTTCAACACCATTCTTATTTCTGATGAAAGTTTTGGAATAGGTTATTGAGGTCCAGAAATCCGAATCCGCCGTCACTTTTTCGATCCGATCTCCCATTGGGCAGAAATTGAACCTGACAAAAATGAGTTTATTGATCGGTGTAACAAACGTTTTTTCTGAAGATTCTTATTGATAATACATAGGCATACGTTAGCATCTAATAATATCGTACTCTTTTTTGTGCTGGAAGTGTTCAATAATTGAAATGGACGTGGATTAGATGGTTTTCTTCCTTGATAACTTTTAGTTAGAGGATGCGCTTAGATAAAAATATTTTACAATGAAAAGTGTTATTTGGATTTACGATTCGAAAGAAATTTGGGTTGCTTTTCAGAGATGACATCAAAAGATTGGTCTTAACCATGTCTGTGTCTGCGGGAAATAGTTCCGTGTTATTCAGTCGAAGGCCCAGTGAGTCGAAGGGGTAATCGTTCCGCTTTTTATTTTTCTTTAGCTTAAAAGTCAGTTTAACAAATAATAATGGTGAGTTTGACTTTAAAAGTTAAAAGCTGATGAAATATTTTTCTTTATTTAGATCAAACGGCAGATGAACAAATGTTAATGGTGAGTTTGATTTTGAAAGTTAAACGCTGACAAAGTATTTATTTCTATTTAGATCGATTGGCCGATGAACAAATTACCAGAGTGAGTTCGATTTTGAAACTTAATTGCTGCTAAAACATTTTATATTCGTTTTTACCAATTTTGAGACGAAAAAATATTAGTGGTAAGTTCGATTTTGAAAGTTAAAAGCTGGTGAAATATGTCATTTCTTTTTAGATCCACCATCCCAGATCGATCGTTCCTCTCACCGGATCCTGGAGACACTGGCTGGAAAAATGCCTGAAAACCACTACGTCCGGTAGGAAAACAGATGATATCACTGAAACATGGTAGTAGTGTTCCGGTCGCAAACCTTCTGGATTTTTACCGATGATTTCTCGACCAACTTGCTGTGTTTTTCGGCAACATGCACCGGAAATCATGAGAAAAAACTTGGAGAACTTTACGGGCGGGATACTGCTTTAATTTTCCAATGATATCATGTGTTTCCCTACAAGGTACAGTGATTTTCAGGCGACTATCCTGTTAGTTTCTGCAGCATCCGGTGGGCGGAACGATCGACCCGGGTCATAGCGCTCTAGTGGTTCTCGATGCAGAACGAGAAGAAGGAAATCTCGGAAACCTTTAATCCGTTTCCGACGTTGGTATCCGAAGGAAATTTTTATTTGGTTCCTCGGTTTCCGAGATCTCGGAAACCGTGTCTGGGAAAACCTTACAGGGTTTCCGATTTTGTTACTGTCGGAAACCTATTTTGAGTTTCCTACAATACCTTTTTATTTTTAGAGAGTAGCTTGCGTATTCGATTTTGGTTAGAATCTTTTTCAGTCAATACAAAAGAAGAGTTCTGATTTTAATAATATAATCATTGATTTAAAATATGTCTAACTTTAGAATTTAGAATGGATATAGCTAAGCAATCGTTAGCAATATAGCATCATCCTATAGTCGCTGAAAAAATCGATCTGGTTTAGTGTAAATTATGATAATCATTAGTTATTTCTTTATCCTACTGGTAGACAATATAAGAACAGACTAGTCCACTTTTAGTTACGACATATTTAAATACATTTCCCTGAAACTCTCAAAATATTTTTGATTTAGCTGCTGTGCAAAAGTATTTCTACGATGTGATTATAAATGCAGAAAAATCTTTACAAAAACAGATATTCTATCATATATTAAAGATATAACCCATGTAATAAAAACCGCATGAAAATCGGCGGTTAACCGCGGTTTTACCGGTCCGGTTACCGGCTCCCATTACCGCAGAACGGATAAATACCGCGGTTTACCGCAAAAAATGATCCGGTATTCGCAACATGGGAACCATGCATATTAAGTTCGATGGTCTTAGAATTAGTTCAAGCAGTGTCTACGAAATTCACTAATTTGTTTTTGAATATTTAGTCAAAGCTATTGAAATACGATCTTGTGACAAAAAATATAGTATACATTAATATGTTTCTTTTCTTAGTAAAAATTATTTGTATTAAGTTTGAGAAAATTTCATTTGATATACTACTAACAGTCTTTCTCGATGTTTCTAACGATATATTTGTTTGCTAGGATAGATAAAAATCCGCATTGCTCTTTAATGATTTTTAGTATTACTAAACCCACGAATGAAAATAATAAAAATGCACTTATAGATATTCTTCTGTCAATATATTCTCAATTAAGTCCTGAAAGAAAATACTATAATCGAAGTATTATTTTCTCTTGACTTTTCAAACAAAATCTTTTTTAAAACGAGAAAAAGTATTTCTTGCTGGTGTGTGTGTCTGTTGATGTTGTCACGAAATACCCACACTCACACCCAGAGTCATCTGCGTATTGTTCCGATGGTAATATAAATATAATAAACATTATCGTGGGTGGGACAAGAGAAATAATATAATTTAAGTGATATTTTCCATGGATTTCTTGGCTATTTCATACATCCATTTATAAATAGAATGATGAGATGAGCTAAAGCTAATAATAATAATAATGCACAGAATGCAAATAAATATTGTCGTAGATGTATAATGAATACCATTTCAGTTTCAGTTAGCCAACGAGAACAAGAGATCGCTATAAGTGTTATTGCAGTAGAAATTATATTCAGCGAACTTGGAACAAGAAAATGAAAAGGAGTAATGAATATATTGAAAATATTTGATGCTTGATAAAATTGAGCTAAGCACAAAGTTCGTTTTTTATTAACATTTATATCATCTATCAAGCGATCTACGAATATACCACAAGCTAAATACTTGTACCTACCTATGTATCCTGAAAAACTACTGATTCCTTGAGCATCAATTCAAGCAGACGTCATCGAGCATGCTGAATAATATTAGAATAACTTTTTTCTAGATTTTCATTTTCTGAGTTTGTAGGATTGGTTTGAGATAAAATTGGATTTTAGCATTGTGAAAACAATACAATAAAACTTCTGTGATCGACTCATTTCTATATAGTTAGACCTCAAGTTTTTAAATTATGTTTTCACATTAACCAGTATACTCGATTACGTCTGTTGAAGGTGAGTCTGGATCGATTATTAGTCAGTTTAGCTGCATAAGTGGATGCACCTTCTGTTCTTTTAGTATCTTGGCAAAACAAACGAAGAAAAAATCTGAAAGATAATCTAAACTAAAGATAGCTAGTGTCCACTGGAGGGTATGGTGTGGATATTTTTTCAGTCGTATCTATCCATCCGTCGACAGCCACACCCACACACTCAAGAGCCATATAAGAAAAAAAACCTTTTCATAATGCTTCAAAGTGAAAATCCTTGGAGTATAACAAACATGATTCATTTCTTTTTAGTAAGTCGATGAATTCTCTCCTCGATTCTAATGCGACTTGGATGATCTGAAGGAAGAAACTTCACGAAAATAATCATTGCCCGATGATAGTAATCCAGAGCTTTTTTTGTCTTGTTTTGTTTTTCATAACAAATTCCAATAATATTCAAAGATTCACCTATATTTACATGATCGGATGAACAATATTTCTCTCTCATTTTCAATGCTCGTTGAAAATAATCAAGAGCTTCATCATACTTTTCTTGATCATAAAAAATAGTTCCAATATTATAGAGGCTTTGTGCGATTTCAACATGACCAGATCGATAGTATTCATCTTGCATTTTCAATGATCGTTGATAGTAGTCGAGAGCATCGTCATAATTTTTTTGACGGTAAAGAATAGCACCAATACTGTTTAGACTTCGAGCAACATATACATGGCCAAACGGATAACACTCCTCTTGTATTTTCAGTGATCGCTGATAGTAGTCGAGAGCTTCATCGTACTTTAATTGTTTTTCAAGAATAAGACCAATGCTGTTGAGGCTTCGAGCAATCTCTACATGATCAGACGGACGATGTTTCTCTTGAAGTTGTAGTGCTTGTCGATAATAATCAAGAGCTTCATTGTACTTTCCTTCGTGTTCGAGAACAGTTCCTATGTTGTAGAGGCTCTGACCAATATCAGCATGGTCAGATGGATAACATTTCTCTCGCATTTTCAGCACTTGTTGATAGTAATCAAGAGCTTCGTCATATTTTTCCTGATGAGAGAAAATAGCAGCAATGTCGTTGAGACTTGTAGCAATATCTACATGATCCGATGAATAATGTTTCACCTGTATTTTCAATGCACGCTGGTGGTAATGCAGAGCTGTATCATATCTTTGTTGATGATAGAGAATCTTACCGATTTTATTGAAACTGTGCGCAATGTCCAACTCATCAGATGAATAGTAAGCCTCTTGAATTTTCAGCAACCGTTGATAGTAATCGAGAGCTTCATCGTACTTTTCATGTTCGAATAGAAGACCACCAATATTGTTTAGACTTTGAACAATAGCGATATGGTCAGATGGATAATATTTCTCTCTCATTTTTAGTGCTCGTTGATAGTAATCGAGAGCTTCATCATATTTTGCTTGATCGAACAGAATATGACCAATGTTATTAAGGCTATGCGCTATGTTTGCGTGACCTGATGGATAATGTTCCTCTTGCATTTCAAGTGCTCGATGATAATATTTAAGAGCTTCATCGTACTTTCCTTGTTCTCGTAGAACAATACCAATTTTGCTATGATTCACAACAATGTTGACATGACCCGATGAAAAACATTTCTCTTCAATGTCCAGCGCTCGCTTATAAAAATCAAGAGCCTCATTATACTTTTTTTGTGAAGAAAGGATGTTGCCTATGTGATTGAAACTTGTTGCGATACTGACAGAACCAGGTAGATAACATTTCTCTTTTATATCTAGTGCTTGCTTATAATAACCGAGAGCTTCATCATACTTTCCTTGATTCTCAAGAATAAGACCAATTTTGTCAAGAACACGAGTCGAGTCTTTGACTCGTACCGGTTTATTTGTCATCATTCGATCGTATGCACAATCGAAATGGTCTCTTGCTTCTTTCCATTCACCTTTGTAACATAGCACTCGACCAATATTAAATTCAATCCAAGCAAGATTTTCACCATTTGGATCCTTCCGTAATTGTTCAAAATAGTGTTGCGATTTATCATATTGACCTAAACTACACATTAATCTTCCAAATACAATCGCAACACTTTTTTCTTCGGTTTCCCTTCATGTTAGTTCAATATAATCTTTTGTTATCATTTCCCCTGCATTTGATAATTTCATTCTAATTAATTCAAGTGATCCATCCTGTTCAATAGATTCTATTTTAAAACAAGCATTTAAATCAAATAAAACCTCTTTGTCATTTGGATATTCACTAAATTGAGTAATATCAGCAAAAGTAACACTATTTCCAATTTGTTTAATATGAACTTCGATTTGAAATAGCACAGAAATTACATCAGTTCGCTTAACTAACTTTGTTGCAATATCGTGTGTTTGTGGTCGGCGACGACTTGTTGATAAATATCCATTCATTGAAATGAGTTTTCCTTGATTTTCCTTTAGTTTATTGAACTCTTCTATGTCAAGTTTTCCTCCTCGATAAACAGTGAAAAATTCTTTATTGGATAATAAAATTTTCTTATGCTCACGTCGAAGACATTCCGAAAGATCACTAATAAAGTATCGTAATTTATATAATATATATATGTCTTGACTTCTAAATGCCTTATTAATTAATTTAAAAATAAACGATTGTTTTGCATACCAATAAATTGCTTCTTCTGCTTCATATTCACTTTCAAATTGATTGATCAAAGTAAGTTCTTTTGTATTACCATGATAATACTGTCTACACGTTTCAATCATTTCTTGTTTTGCTTCTTCAATTCGTGGAAAACGAGCTATAACATGGTTGAAAAGTTGAAACCAAATAAATTCACCTGAGTCTCTTGATAAATCTTTTGTTGATTGTTTATTTTGATCAAAAAAACTAAATGTTTGTAATTGATGATCGAAAAGATCAATTCGATTTTGAATGGCGTCACATAATTCATCAAGATTAGTATAACTACCAATTATTTTTGAATGTTCATATGATTGTTTTTTCGTACAATAAATAAAAATCGAGTTGACTTGACGAAGACATGAAACATGAGATAAAAGTTCCGATGTTTTTGATCCACATGTAATTAAAAATATTTTTTCTCTATCTATTAATCTGATGAATTTAACACATTGATCTAGATCGGTGTAAAATTTGACATAATCATTGATCAGACGAAGTCGTTGTGTTGTTTGTTCAGTATCTCGACGTGACTCAAACTTTGGATCAAACCAAAGGAGTGTGGTACTTTCTTTATTGTCATTTTCATAAATATTAATATATTTTCCAGTACTGGCAGGCAGTTTTTCAACTTTTGCAGTTAGTGATTTATTTCCCATACGAATTTATGATAAAAATTTCTTTTCTTTCGATGAATTTGAATGCGGAGGCAGCCAAAGAAGTCTCTTAAAAGAAAAGAAGAGCAAATGGAACATGTGAGAACTTTTATATCATAAAAACAAAGCAAAGAGAATTCTTTTTTCTTATTCTTCTCAGTTACCATAGCAGATTCTTCTTTCTTTGGTAGATATAATTGGCTGATGAATTTTTCTTTCTGTTCTTTCAATACTGATTGTAATGTACTTTTTTCACAAAAAATTTAATCTCAAATTTTAACGTTTGCTTGAGGGTGTGGATGTGATGAAAAGATCAATACAAACACACCCACACCCAAGATATGCCACCGAAATTTGTATCGAAAATTGATTTTAAGTTTAAACTTGATGAATCAATATTAGTTCCTGATCCCAATGCAAGGTACATATCTCTTTTCCATTAGGCGACTATCATCGGAGGAATCCATAACAATTTGACATGAATATCAGTTTTCCTATGGAATCTGTTAATGTAGCACTTTATAGACGTGTGAAACAAGATTTTTGTTTTGAACAATATTCATAAATTTCACATTTGTTTGTTTATTTTCAAATATGAGTGCGGATGTAAGTGTGGGGTGTGAATGTCTGTATGTAGTGAAAGAAGATTCATATTCACACTCATCCATTAGTGTTACAAATTCTATTGGGCTTTGTTATTGTGAGAGAATTGAAAACGTAATCAATAACGAACAAAAATGATTGTATGATTATTCAATTTCGATAGTCCGGATAAGCAGAATGATCTTGATCATAGTCAAGCTCACGCATAGCAGCAGCAAATTCTAAAGTACCGAATGATTCTCTATTGAGATCTTTAGCTCTATCCATGCTTAGCTTGACAAATCGATTGTCTGGTATGAGTAAATCGTCCTTGTTGAAAGCCATAGAACATGCATGAGATTGCATTTCTGCTGCGGCACATAGCGTGTACGTATGGTAGTACGCGGCACCAACAGATGGTCCACAAGTAAGCAAGCCATGGTTACGCAAAATCATGACGTCCTTCTCTCCCAAATCACACACAAGCCGTTGTTGTTCATCGGTCGATCTAACAATGCCCTCATAGTCATGATAAGCAATCTCTCCAGTTATATGTGCAGTCTGTGTCAGTTCCATCACTCCATTCCTTGTTGCCGAGAGTCCGGCGACAGCTAAATAATGATTATGAAACACACAGTGAACATCCGAACGAGCTCGATGAACGCAAGTATGGATTAAGACGCCAGCTTTGTTCAGTCCCATAATGTCGCCGACTACACCTGGATGAATCATATTTCCATCATAATCAATTTTCATCAGTGATGATGCAGTAATTTCACAGTAGTTCAGGCCCAAAGGATTGATCAATAAATGACGTTCGCCACTTGAACTAGTCACATTACACGTGATATGATTATAGATAGATTCTAGCCACCCATTTTTTGCAGCTAGTCGATACGCGGCAGCCAATTCAATTCTTGTTTTCTGTTCATCAATACTGAATTCATGGAGAATAGAACGACTTAGGCGTTCACGTAAGTATTGACGAGAATACTTGTAAGAACCAGGTACGTAGATCTTTGGATTGAATACATTTTGAAGATCTTCCGATGTAGATCGTGATTTTGTGATTACTTTCTTATC
Organism: Rotaria magnacalcarata; assembly: GCA_900239745.1. NCBI lineage: Eukaryota > Metazoa > Rotifera > Eurotatoria > Philodinida > Philodinidae > Rotaria > Rotaria magnacalcarata. The sequence continues at coordinate 13,879 of OENM01002593.1, forward strand.
TTTATCATGTGCTCTAGCTTCATTTCCGTTATGGTCCGAATCATCATCAAAAGGAATAGCTGAGCTATTTGGATTAGTAAGTTCTTCGGAAGGCATTTTAAATAAGATCAACAATCACAATGTTAAAAGCAGGATCGAAAATCTAGTGTATGTTTGATGATAGTATGCGCCTGTGCGTTGCTTCCGACAGAGAGAAAACGAAACAAAAAAGTCGTTCGCTTGGTGCACTGACAGGCAAAGAAAAAGAAAAAGAAAAAAAGCAACTGTCACACTTTATCTCATTGTGCATGACCTTTACTCATTATTTGTTATCTCATGTAATTGAAAAAATGCTCATCTTTCAATACACTCGTCTTGTTTTCTCTCGTAAAGGATACTTCTAGCCATTATCAAAAAGAATCAAGTATCAATCAATAGATATGCTTCTTCGACTTAGAATTCACACTGATAATATTCAAAATGATCTATTTGTAATTTGACTGGTGAATATTTTGAATAGTTCAGACTATTCACAATCATTCTACCAGTTATGGACCTCTGCTTATCCCTTCCTCTCACGTAATTATCTAGCCTAATCGATTTCTTTTTCAACGTGTGTATGAGGTGTTAATATGAATATCAGTAAGTAGAACACCCACACCCTAGAATTAAAATTGATTCAGTCGATGAAGATAACTGAAATTCAAAAATGTCTTTCTAATTTAAGAAAATAATTTATGGTTGGCGTTTTTTCTTGCTTCATTCATCATTGGTTAATGGTGGAAGTGATATGATATAATGATCTTGATAATATAAGCACAAGGAACCTTATGTTGATCTAGCCGTAGTGTTAATATCTATTGAAAAAATATATCAAACCAAATTCGCAATGATTTCAAAGTTTCTTTGGTCTATTTAATCTTTTTTCTTTTTTAGAATCTTGGCAGAAATCATAATCACAATTTTTTTGCTGAACCGAACTATGGATCTTGCGCAAATGGAAAAAACCTATTTCATTAGGATTACTAGCATCATGCACTAAATTTCCTGATATTAATGATAAAACATGTGTACCCATTTTTGCCAAAAATAAGTTCAAAAAAAAACATCACATGCAGAAAAACAAATGAAAATTGCACAATTTGATGATTAGCTACCTAAATAGTATTAATTATATATAATATCTACCTTAATCTCTGAATGATAAAATAAAGTAATACATGAAGAGAACCCAATAGTTCAGATATATACATATATAGGGTATGGGTATCTTCTCTGCAAGCCCACCTCTCACATTCACACCCTGTTCTTTCGACAATGAAGAAACATTAGGTTATGATATGCAACTTAATAGTTTAACAACTCCACCAAATCTGATTGTAAAATAAGTAACACATATATATGTAATGGCACAACAGGTAAACCATTTTTTCAAAAAACAAAACATGAAAACAGAGCTTGAAGGTAAAACTACCATCGATTTCTTGAATGTTTGAAACTGGTCAATATTTTAACTTGGCACATAGAGAATCTCTACGAGTTTACAATGAAAATTAGAACAATGTCTCAGGTGAATGAATCCGATACTGAATCTTATCGGATTCTACAAGAATTCGTCGGCTTTATCGAAATTCACATAAAATGCGATCGGATCCTACTGTCGAACTGATTATCCTGGGGTATTACATAATCAGTTTATATATTTTCCTGTTATTGCACAAACCAAATGGATATAGTCATTGATACAAATATGAATACCCAAGTCGAACTCACCCCATCAGATCCGATGGGAATGCACCGGAAGTCGTCGGAATCCTTGGTATTGGATTCCGACAGGAAGCTGTCGAATGTCGCAAAGTGTCGGATTTTTAGGGTTCCGACAGGATCCGGGTCATTCAGGCATTTTTCGATATCCGACAACTTCCTGT
>OENM01002595.1:2829-16046 GCA_900239745.1 Rotaria magnacalcarata
CAAGAGAAAATTTTAATCTGTTTTCTAAAAAGGAATATCAATTTTCTTTGGAAAAACAGCCACAGGTTGCTTAATTTTAATAAAAATTTCTCAAATTACTTTTCTAGTTTCAAAACAGGAGCTCTTGGTTCACTTTTGGTTCTTTTCTCGTGAACTCCTGGTAAACTCCTAGTTTTATTCTCATGAACTACTGGTTTTGTAAATTTGAATTTGGCAGCCCTGCTCGTCTATGTATAGTTTGTAGTAATAACATTAGTTTTCATCGAATTATTGCGTTGTTATCATCTGTTTTTGATCAACTTAGTCATTTAACACTGAAATTCGAAGTTTATACATTAACATCTGGTCCATTAGTTATATCAGGTGATACGATTCAAAGATTATGTATCAATTGATTGAAACCATCGACAACTTATACTCTCAAACTGCTATTCTATGTCGAATCTGATTTAGAAGAAAAAATAATTTTTAATTCATTTTTAAAATCTCCATGTATTCGTCAGCAACAACCGAAAGTCTTTATTCAACAATGTGAGACTTATTCTATCGGCCATCAGTATCATTGTTTTGTTGTATATACTTTACCATATAATGACACAGTCCTTCAATCGAATTTGTTTTCTAAATAATTAGAAAAGTATGTAACATAAAAACAATGTTTTTCCTACGAAAGATCTATAGAAATGCTTATTTTTAAATTTATCAATACATGTTGTCAAAATTCGATCAATCCCGTAGATCTATTTCGAAATTCTAACGAACTACTCCTAAGTTGTTATAAACACAAACATACTCTTGCAGCGCTTGGTGATAATAACAATTCTCTAGCATCATTAGTTCCATGGTCATTATTAACCAAAATTTCCAACGATGAAGGTCAGATTGTCACTTCAGCTGAATTCGAAGCAATATTACGCATGACTTATAATGTACATACATTAAAATTAGGTGATGATAATGGTATTTTACTTCGTACAAAACTTCGTAATCGTCATAATCTCGGAATTCGTGTCCATCAACAAGTAAGGATTTCTATTAAAAGCACAAATCTTGTTTGCTCATGTCTGCAAGGAAGGGGTTACTTGCTAGTTTGTGTCTCTAACAGTGGCAGAGACTAATTGTTTAGGTTTGTATTGGATAAGCCTTGATTTTTGCCATAGTCTTTAATGAGGAAATAACAGTCTAATTAGCACAATTTTAAATTTATTAATGTCTGCAGTGAGAAGGGAGATCACAAAAATCTCGCTTTTAAACTTTCTCAACATTTTCTTCGAAAATGTATGTGAGTTCCACAACGTCTTATTTGTGATTGGTCAATGCGAAACTTCAGCTTGAATTCATATTATTTATCGTTCATTTTAAGATAAATTTTTTTTTATTCTATTAATTAGATACAATCTTTGGAGATGGATAGTGAGAACTTAACATGGAACAGAGTTCGACGCTTTCGCACTTCATTATCGAAACGATTACCAAACTTGAAACACGTTTCGTTTTGTATCTATTATGAACAGCATCGGAGATCATCAAATAGAGTTGATTATAGAAATAAATCTACAAAGCACATTGTAAATCTTATTGCTTCACTTGTTGATCGTTTAAAACAACTTGTTACGCTTGATATCAGTTTTGTCTCTGATGAACATTGTAATGAACGGTGCTTTCCACATTTAAACCGACAGCAACTTCATCAACATCCCCTTAGTTGACCTTATCGATTACGATGTACGTTCAGTAATATTACAATTTGACTTGAAAATTATCGCTCATCATATTTCGACATTTTTGTTTTTTTTTGTAAATTTTCACAATTAGTCAATATCAAGCGATGATCTAAGAGTTCTATCTCAATCTGTATAATAAATGTAAAGATATAAACAAATGACCGTCACATACATTGGCTCTTCTAATGAGAAACATTTTTCATTAGAGAAGAGTGTGGGTGTATTATTATAATATTTGCCTCATCGACACTCAAACTCTAGACCTGAACTCCTGATAATTTCATCAGATTTCATGAAATAGTTCAAAATAACATAGGTTTTTCTCTCAAAGTAGGTATAAAAAAAGCGCATGTATTATTTTATGTTAAGTTCTATTGATTCCCTCGTTGTATTTTGTTTCTGCTTACTCAAGAATGTTGTCACAGAAAGAAAAACACATGCTATTCAATTCTATTACTCAAATATATGATTCTACAACCGCTCTGGCCTAAAAACAGCGGATTGGATCATATCTCATTCAAGAGATGAATAGTCTGTTTCTAATAATTTTTCTCTGTATAAAAGAAATCATTCCCACCTTTATTTCTTTCGGGATTTCGACAAAATTTTCTTTCTAAAGTAAACAAATTGTCAACATTCAATCTTTTAACCTTCGATGCCTTTCTTTTTACGATTTCTGTCTTAAACTTTATTTTGCGTATGACTACAATATGCAACTTGTGACTTTAAATGGCATAGGTTTCCGTTTGTCCTTTAATCATCACTGTCTGTTTTAGAAACGTTTAGTTACGTTGAAAAAATGTCACTTCATTTTTCTCGTTTGTTCAATCTGAAATATATGCTTAGCATTTTAAAAGACTCGTACATCGAAGTAAATTCATTGAATTCCAATAGTAAACTGTAAAGAAATTGTTGTGTATAGCAACGGCCAAAAATAACTTCTATTTTTCTTGTTCTGATGTAGTCATGTTTTTGATTGTAATTCGAATATGGTAAGAATCGAAAAACAAACAATTGTTCATGATTTTGAAAAAAAGCGGAACTAACAAATCTATATAAAGTTAGAATGTTTCGTGATTGCCATTACATTAATACAATTTCGTTTTAATAAAATGTTAACATGATTTCTACCATGAGATTTACTCAGTAGAGTAAAACTTATTTTCTTTTCTAGATTAACTTCGTTAGTAGCGATTGATTACTAATGCCATCTGAAAGGTTTTATAGCGCATTACCGTACTTGTACGGTGCAATAAACTTTCTCGAAATGATCATCACATTTCCATCATTAATTTTTATTATTATAAATTTGGCCTCTACCACGTACACCGTCAACTATATCTCAGGCATAAGCACAAGTTCACCAATAACAACTACCACTGTTTTTCCACCAGTTTTACGAGATCGTTTCAATGCTGCTAACGGTTTGCTACTTGCTAGCATCATTGTTTCCCTTTTAGTGACAACGTGTTGCTGTTTGACTTGTCCCTGTCACATGATAGGTTTCGTTTCTAAAGATTATCGACGTCCATGTCTCCGATTTATTTCATTAAACTGTAATTGCCCATGTTACATACCGCGACCTAAATTAAGATTTACAGTACGACTTGCTTTCCATATCATTACCATTATACTTCGATCAGTCGGAGTGATTCTTTTTGGATCAGTACTTGCCCAATCGTCAAGACACACAACCTTTCAAACAGAACACGTCTTTCTGATCGTTTTTGCAATTACCATATTGTTTCCATTTTTCGCCATTGCATTGGATATATATCATTACCGAGTATGGTGGGCATACGAACCGATTGTTACTGTCAACCCAACAATCACTGCAAAGCCACTCTCTCCTAAGCATAAAAGATTTATTCCTTATGTACTCATCGAAAAATTTCGAACAGCTGCACTCGGAAATAGAAAATGTAAAAATGGTAATGGATGTCTCGAACGAACACTGGAACACATCGTCATCTTTCATTCGGCTGACTTTCGACCACAACCAAGATGGACGCCCGACTATCCAATCTACATTGGCTTTCATCGTACTGAAGCTGATGCTGCAATTTCAATAGCTCATAGTGACATGAGAATTGGCGACATTCCTCCACAGATGTTGGGCTATGGCATTTATTTTGCTCGTTCGATCGAAAGTACCGATGGAAAAGCAAGAAAAGACGGTGCATTCATTTGTGCAGAAGTTCGTATGGGAAAAGTTCTCATGCTTTTTCGCTCAGAATTATGGCAAGTCTCAAACTCGAATGCGTGGTGGGACGATTATGATACTGTCTATTTTAAGCATGAGCGAGAAGACAAAGATGAATTTTGTGTAAAAAGTTCCGAACAAGTTCTCAGATGGGTAATATATATTGAGCCACCAATGGACCGAAAATTAAAATTATATGGAATGGATGAAGAATTCAATGATACATCATGTCATTGTGTATAAACTATCGATGTTTCTAGGAAAAAATAGGGTGTATGAAATGAAGATCGTGTCATTTTAATATAACTAATTTGTTATTTTTGTAAATAATTTTTGAATAGTGACCATGTATGCAAAATTCTTATTTAGTGTTAATCAACATATGCCACGACGCTCGTGGCAGGGTATTAGTCATTTAACCTAAAATAAATTTTCTTCTTCTTCACTCGGAGAAATATCTTTAATAAAAGTAAATCGATAAATTGAATAGTAGAACAAAACAAAAGAATTTCTTTTTATATGCTCCATAGGGATTATTTCGATGTGACGATTAGTTTTATTCTTTTGAGATAAGAATCATTTCCTTGAGTATAAAACGATCAATATGATTCCTAGGAGAATTTTTATAGAGTTGGATATTTCAATTATCACATTATTGCGAAAGAATTGTTCTTAGAGAATGATATTATTTTGATAATCTATAAATTCTAAAGAAATATTGCGAAAATTTCTTAAGGTCTGTTCATGCAGATTCAGATACAACAAAAACCACTGATATTCTCATTTCAGTATAGGAATGATAAAAGTTATCGAAGGGCGAAGGCATTTTTCTAGATCAACAGAGTGAAATTCTATCGACATCTCGGATTGTTTGAAGTCATTACGTTATCTGTTTTCAGGAAATGCCTTACGAGTCCATCACCGTTATTGTATTCAATGCATGAAAATCTCATGCATAAAGAAAAAGTAAAATCAAATAAATAGAAGATTATCAGAAAATGCAAGTGAGAAATAAATGTCTTCTGGAATACTTTTCTTTACTATTAAACATCTCGATAAAAAAAAATACATATGATCATCTTTTTTTGTGTCAGCTTATTATGAGTTAATTGTTCAGAAAAAAAAAGATGCGCCTATTACTTCCTTTATAAAGCAAATGACAGATCAAAGCTTGTCATTGATAATATCTGTATCGATAAGAGTGTTCTGATTATTTCATATATAATTGTCCTGTGGTTCAGGTAAACGTATCTATGCATTTGTGACATTCATCTGTTGCCTTGCATCACCTGCATGCTATCTAAAGAGCTAAAACATAACAGTTAACAGGCCATTGTCGACATTATTTTATAGTCGCATTTTAAATGCACACAAAGAAACAGCGAAACAACGCTTCCCTATGATGCTTTTAAGCAAGATAAAATAATTACAGCGGCTCATTATGAAAGAAAAAGAAAAGAAAGCTCTTAGCTTTTTCATTCATTGATATTCATCATTCATTAAGATTGAAGCAAGGATAGGAAGAATGATATTAGACGTACACACATAACTATATCCTAACCAGATGTCTTGTTAATTTTACAAAAGAATTGAACAAACAAGCATATATATTCGATTAGAATAGAACAGGTGGTGAAAAAACAATTAGATTTCTATTTTCCTTTTGGATATGAATGTGCTATTATTGCGTCATATACTCCACTCTGCATTCATATGGATAATAGAATATCTGTAGGATGTCGTGAGTGGCCGCATGGGTTAAATGTAAGAATCCAATCATTAGTCCTTGTGATTTTATATTTGATACAGTCACACTTGTACTATTCATTTATGCTGAAAGAGTGAAAAAAAATAGTTTTCTCTTCTACTGCCGTAGCACAAACAAATGTTCACATAGATTATCGCCAGGCGTCTCGTCTTATTTTTCAACTGACACATTGAAAGACACGCGCATAGTCAAGATCGATGCTGTTTATAAATGGGCGAATGTTTGCTGTACGTGTGCATATAGAGAGGTATTAATTCATTTATTCATTAGTTTAGACGGAAGTTGAAGTGTATATATATATAAGTAACAACTCTATATTAGCCTTGTTTTTTCTTGATGAACATCATGGCTTGCCATAGAAATCATTAGTGAGTAGAATTACTTTTTTTTTACAAATTCGCCAACGCTATAAATGTCTATGATTTCATCGCGAACAGAAAAGTATCATTTATCAATGAAACTGTTGTGTGTCATAAATAAGTGCGATTCACTTTTCTCAATTAGTTATGACCATGTAATAATATGGCTTTCTCCTGCTCTCGCTGTACAGTAGCGAGAGAGAAGAGAAGAAAAGGAAGATTAAGAAAGAAGGAGGAGCGAGTGTTTTTTTTTTCGGGAATACGACGTATGTTTTCTTCTTCTCTCGTTCTTCCTTCTTCAATTGTTCAACAGACGCTCGACTTCACACACGCACGCACGCATAGATATTCTTTTTTCGGTAGCGTAGCATATGTCAATTTATTAATCAGTAAGTATAAGAAACGAGAGGACTAAAAATCAACGATTTAAAAGCCAACGAAAAAAATTTTCTTTTTCTCTCATCGTCTCGACATACTCATACTTATTTATAATCGATATCTTTTCTAGTGATATGCCATCATAATCATACTTGACAAACTTCATGAGAAAATTACAGTCATGACTGTTCAACATCTTCTATTTATCATAACTATTACCGGTAAGTATATTCCTTATAGTTTACTATCTACATGGCATTTCCATCGTTCATTAAGATAGAAGTTAATGTAAACAGACGCCTACTTTTTTCTATTTGTTACGCATGCATTTCTTGTTAAGTCAAGGTATGTGCATAGCTAATAGAATAACAATATTTGTATATTGAGTATGGAATAGAAACCATTCCGCTGTATGTTCGCCCAAGGTTAAAAATGTTAAGATAACAGAACAGTAGCTAAGGTTATATTGATTCATTTTTTAGGTATCAGTTGTACATTGAATATTCGAAATATCGATGCAGAAATCGATTCGACTGTCGCATTTCAATGTGAAATTGACCCATTGCCTTACAATGCTATTGTATGTTGTTTTTTTTCGTTCTTCGTTTAAATTTTTAACGTTGCGAATATATGATCTTAGATAACTTGGGTATATCGACCGAAAGTGCATAAAATGAATGGAATTAAATGGCTACCATTATACGCCAATGCGCGTCGTTTAACACAGCATAATCAACGGTTTATCGTTGATTATAGTGGTTACAGTGAACAAATTAAAAAATATCTATCGATATTAACTATTCATCAGCTGAAATTATCCGACGAAGGTCTTTACATGTGTAAATCAAATCAATTTCAATCTGAAGCGTCGCTTTTCAATCTAACAATATCACGTAAGAACGAAAAATTCGAATGTTTGTTTTCACTTAAATGTTTTTCTTTGAAGCATCGATGAGGATTCTACCAAAAGATGGTGTTATCGAATTAGATGATATTCAACGGCCAATTAATTTATCGTGCATCGTACGCGAATTATCAATGCATACTATTGATCCGCTACGTATCAAATGGTATCATAACAATCGTGAAATACCAAATTCACATCTAACTGAAAATCTATCGGTACACACAAATCAAGCGACACTCATTCTGGATATTCATCGTTTATCATTGAACGATTCCGGTTTGTTTAAGTGTGTTTATGATAATGGAAAAGCAAGCAAACATGTTCGACTATATTATACTTCAGCGGGTAAATAGAAAAGATTCTCTCATCTTATTTTATGGATAAGAGAGTACTCTACTTGTCTGTCGCGTCTGCATCTTTTTTAATATAAGAGGCTTATGACGAAAGTGACAACGTACGAGCATGTGTTTACATGGGATAATTATGTGTGAGGTTTTACTCATATGCGTAGGAGTGGCAACGATTTTTTTTGTCTTTCTTTCATAAATGTGATTTATTTTAGTGGTTGGCTATTCGAAATCGATGGGAAGAAGACTCCTGTTTTCATGGTTGTCGTTATTTTATTATTTTAATTATTATGCGATGAATAGTTATGATGATTGTATTTTTTTTTAAATAATGTGTGTGTCAAACAGTGTTTTGTTATCTTGTTCTATTCATCGATTTAAATTATCAATGAAAATGGCAGTAAAAACTTAATAATAATTATTTATTCGAAATATTCTCTCAGGAGACATAATGCAAGGATCATTTGTTTTCTTTTTTTGCATATTCTCTATGAAGTTCGATTGACCTTCGAGATTTATTATTCGATTATAATCGTATAAAAAATACATAAGAGTGAAATTGTTTATTACATCATTCTTCTTCGTTTGCATTGATCATCCGAGATATACGTAGACAAGTTATGGATTAGTAGTAACACTAGCACTAGTAATTGATATATTCTGCAAAATGAATTTATTATATTTGTACAAATATAGGATTTGCCATGCTTATACATTACAGATGCGAATTGATTTTAACAAAAAAAAAACAAATATGCGGCCTATTACAAGTCGAAACTTAGTTCATTACTACGACAAGGTCTTGAACGAACACGTTCACGTAATACATTGATATCACATACAAAATGAGACGGTATTTTTGAACATATGAGTTGATTTGATATAACAGTAATAAATCCTGTTTTATTCCAGGATGATAATGATTCCATTTTTGTTTCATACAACACAACAAAACTGCCTTGTTTCATTGAAAAATGACAGCCACATTTACATTGATAATCATTGAGTATAAGAAGTAATCGATGATTACGACATAGTTTAGTGAAATATTGTTTTCGAAATGTGTGATCCGATAATTTCTTTTGAATTAATGACGAAAGAGGATATGAACTCGATGATAAACATGTTCGAAATAGATGACGACATTTTGATTTCGTTCGAATTGACGGAGATTGATTAGTGTCATCAGAACATATGATTGAAGATCGACAACGAGGTGCAGCCGAAGGTAAATCTTCAACTTCAAGAATTGTTTGTGAACCATAAATTGATGAATTATGGGATGTTATCGATGCAATTGAAGATAGAGAAGTTGCTGACTGCATGATGAACTATAAGCAAAAAAAAAAGAAATTTCGTAATCGATGGAATTTATTATTACATAATAGACCATCGGAGATAATCTTACCTGGATGATTTCTTTTTTTTTTCGAATAAAAAGAAATGACAAGGTTAATGAATGAATGAATGAATGAAATGAATACGTTTGCGCTTGTGTTTATATAGAACGTATGGCTAGTGTTAATGAACACTAAACGACTTACATCTTTTGAATCCAATTAATCACCTTCTTTTCTATCGCTTGTAAACTCACGCTCTGACCTAAATGAACAAATCATCAGTTTAAGCTGATCAAGAGAATATCATCTACGCGTACATTCTTTTCTCTCACAAAATAACTCGAAGAAACAAAAACAACGGAAGAATTTCTGACATGTCAGTGATGTGATAAATTTGTTTACGTGACGAATATTAAAGGTGAAAACGCGCTGCATGAAATTATGTGCGATTGTTAAGCAACTTATCGATTAGTGGTATTAATCTTTTGATTGTTTTATGAGTATTTCTAATAGACCAATCACATGCTTGTTGGAAGATTTGATTTTTTTCCGGCATAGAAGAAACATATACAAGTGCTATGAGACGCATAATTAAATGAAGAAGTCTCTTAATTATTTTTTTGTTTTTTGCTGACTGTTGTTCATGTTCAGTTATCCCCTCATGCACCAAACGAATAGAATCAGAAAAGCTTCAATCAACTAAAATTAATTTAGAAACCAAGGTCATTTTTCATCTTGAAGAAAAAGCTCTCGAGCTAACTGGTGATAAACATTAGGAAAAAATCTAGTTTAACTCAGTGATTGTCGTCGTCAGTTGCGTAAAAGTTACATTTGCACTAGTTGATGATCAAATTCATTAAATCTTGAAAATTCCTCGGCCTAGAAATAAATATGAATGTAAACAAGCTAATAATTCAGTTGAATCATATTTTTCAGTAGCGTTCAATACTTTATACGTGACTACTTGAAAAATGAATCGGTATCCTTTTTTTATATTACTATGTCTTGTAAAACAGTGAGACTGAAAAATGAAAGTTATTGATTTTCGAATTGCCTGAATATAACGAGCACGAGAAAATAAATCAGTTCACGGTTGTCAAGTTTCCGTGCAAATGGGCATACCAATCAGATAAAAATGTTCGTCTTACTTACTGTTTAAAAAATGATCAACACTTTCAGTTTTTTCCTATAACGAAAATTTGAATAAAAAGAAGCACGATGTTGATTCAGTAGAGTATTATTCGAACGCAACTTATATTACTCAGATTATGACAAAACATCCGAAGCTGATTGTATTGAAAAGTAGAATGCGTCTCTTCGCGCATAGTTTGAAATCAACGGAATTGAAATACTTTCAGAATTGTTCATTAATACCTTAGGACTATCATAAACAGAGGACGCAAAACGTATATACTTCATGGTACCAATCTTTATACTAATTCATATTTTACCCATTGTCTATTTTTTTATTATGCAAACAGAAAAGTTAACTAGCTTTTAATAATCATTTTTTATTAACATGTGATTTTCTAATTCTAAGTATATCTTTCTCTGTTTTTATGACATCTTGATTTTATTCAGTTTTTATTCGAGTTCTCAGAGGGGGAGGGGACTGGTCCTTAACATGGGTAATTTCATGAAACAATCAAATATGAAAATATTTGTAAGCATATCACAGGCATCAACTTGAAGCCAGTGGGTGAGGAATAAAATGAGGGTAAATAAATTGATGTTTGTCTTTTCTACGATTAAACACAATTAACTAGTTTTGATATAATTTTGAAAATCAAATGAAACCTTTGTTTTAAACTTATAAAAAAACACAGTTCAATTGATCCATTCATTGCCTATTTTGAAACGAAGAGAAGTTGTCGCACTTTAAATTGACTCTGGAATGTAATTATTTTTTGAAATATAGGATATTTTACTGTTTCTACCTATTTCCGATGCTAGAAGTTCTAAAATAAGTATGGCGCAAAATGTTGATGCTCAGTGAATTATGGAATTGTTACTTTTTCGAGATCATGAATGGCTTCTGTCAACGAAGAAAACATTGTTCTGTTCTCATTTCCGCCTTTGTACCACTGACATAATTCCTTGCGTTTGTGAACACTAATTGAAGTATCACTACAACATTCACATAATATTCTGAGAATTGTGTTTGACAAACTTAGACAGATCGCTCATTCAAGTTGATCTAATAATTGTTGCAAATATGATAATCGAACAAAATGTATTTTTTAAATTTTGGACAATAACTATTTCATCTTATTAAAATATCATATTTTCCCACAGCAATCGAATAAATAAGGATGTCTTTAACTAGTATAACGCACCGTCAGATAAATAAAGTACGTGTTGATTGTTTTATTCTTCTTTTCTTTAGAATGTGTTGGTATCGATCAAGAACAATCCTAATCTGAAATTATTATGCGTGAGCATTGAAATAAACAATATTTTCTTTCCGTTTCAGGGGTGCAAGTGCCAATTATACAAATGACAACGCTATTTCTGCTTGTCTTCTTTTTCTTTAATCTAATTTTAATAAGCTACATATTCATTCGTTTTGTCTTTCTCTTGTGTAGAATGTCTTCCAGACACGATAACAGGACAACTTTTTCTGTTCTGCCCTGTCCTGCAGTAGCCTTCGTCCTGCCGCTCCACAGGACAGGGCAGGGCAGAACAGGACAATAAGCAGGACAGAGATGAATAGTTTCTTAAAAGAGATAATTTTTACATAAACATGTAACTATGTAAAACATATTTATAGCTACCTAGCTTTCCTATAGCAATGCAACGTTTTCATAGCTATTTAAAATTTAGATAGCTGTTTGAATAACGGCTGTACATATCCTTAAAAAGTATTCCTCATATTTTTCTTTTTTTACCCCTTGCTCGAAAAAAATAAGAAACATTATATAGATCACTGGGTCCCATTTTAATAATAATCAATATTGATTAACACAAGCTATTATTCGAAAAGATAATGATTCTTGCAGAACAACGATTCATAAAAGTGTCTTACGCACAAAGTTCCAAAAAAATAGCAAACAAATATTTCAAAATAAATCGAATTTCAAATAACAGTAGCATAAACAAATGGGTATAATAAAACTGCATAAATATCAAAGCTTGGAAGAGCAATAGAAGAGCTTAGGAGTTGTCAGAGATTTACACAGTTGTTAAAGCAACCAGTGGCTATGAAAATAATTCAATAGCTATGTCACGGAACCAAGTAGCTATGCAAATTTTAAATAACTATTAAAACGCCAAATGGTTATCAAAAGATTGAATAGTGTGAAATAATTAAATACCTGCGGACAGAAATGTGACAGAGAAAAAACTTAAGGTCTACGGCAACATTCTTTGATAACTAAAAGTATGCGAACACAATTTTTTGAAAGTGTAGGGTACAAAACGAACTTTGTTCACTTTATGATCATTTCTCTAAATAAAAAATAAGATTTTGACTGGAAAAAATGGAAGTTTTCTAAAAGTGTGGATATAAACACTCCGAAATCGCCACCTCCCTCACTGTGAAAACCTCCCAGGTGAATCAATCCGATACCGAATCCCATCGGATTCTATGGGGTCCTACCATTCGACGAAATCCCGTTGGATTCCTGGTTGAGGAATCAACGTCGAATCCGATAGTCGTATTTCCAATCATATCCGATTGTCGGAACCAATGGAATCCGAAGCATTCCGACTCTGATTGACGGTTGATGTCGGATTTTATTAGTTTCCGATAGTAGGATCCGATATCAATTCCGGAAACAGGAATCCGACAATAATCCGATAGTTTCCTTGCGCCTTCCGAAGAGCTCCGTCGGATTCCAATAGGAACCGATCGGAACTCATCGGATCCTAGGCTAGGATTCATTCTCCTGGGTTTCAATGGCTATTCAATGAATTAAACAGTTATGAAAGCGAATGAAGTACCTATGTAGATTTTTAAGTAGTTATCAAGCAATTAAATAGACATGGAAAGAATTAAATGGCTAAGATAAAAAAATAGAATTAAATGATACGAACATTGTTTACCACTTGCATAGTGACTCCTATAAATAATTCCCTCTACTGAAGGGAGGGTATTACGAAAAACGAGTTAAATGCGTTCGTTCGTTCGTTCGGCCAATAGGAAAGTAGATGCATAAACTTAACTAACCTCGAACGATATCCTGCAAGGAT
>OENM01002596.1:0-16031 GCA_900239745.1 Rotaria magnacalcarata
CTTCAGTTATTTCTTCAATCAGGTCAAAGTAGTTGACTACTAAAGAAAATGATGCAGATGAATTTTCACTCATCTAACAAGCGTGAAAAAGAAAGAAAATTCATTCATTCAATAGTGACTATTTTTGAAAGTTTATTTTATTCAGATTAATGGAGCGGCAGTCAAAAACCAAACATTTGCTGAATGTACATATCTTGTAGGTATGACTGGTGATATCAACGATGGTATTCTAGGTCTTGCCTTTCCAAGTTTGACCAAGGACGGCGAAAAATCATTCTTCTACAACATGTGGTCTCAAGGTCTCATTCCACAAGCTATTTTTTCTTTCTATTTAAATCCGTAAGTGTTCCCTGAATGAATGCAAAACATTTCGTATGTTAATTATGATTTCAGTGATACTAACGCCACATCTGGTGGTGAACTCATATTCGGGGGTGCAGACCCGAGTAAATACACAGGTTCCATAACTTATATATCTGTTTCAATAGAAGGATATTGGGAGTTCCCAATGACCAGGTAACAGTTTATTAAACACGCTATTTCACCTACTTTTATCATTATATGAATAGTGTAAGTGTCGGATCAACTAGTATAAGTTCATCAACATATGCTATTGCTGATACGGGTACCACATTAATCGTTGGGCCCACAGCTCAAGTTGAGTCACTGAATGGTGCCTTGGGTGGCACCTATGACTCAAATAGTCAACTGGTATGTCTTCTTCGTTTTAGGCTGTTTAGAGAATATCATTTAAGTCTTTTCATTCATTAAGTATACGGTCGATTGCCATACGCGTTCACTATCCTCATTTCCAAATGTTACTTTCACAATAGGTGATACAGTATTTATATTAACACCACTACAATATCTGTGGATTACTGGTGACCAATCGACTGGTTACATTTGTTATAGCGTCTTCTCTCCATCGGACTCGAGTGATTCCAATGGCAATCTTTTTTGGATCTTAGGCGACTACTTTCTATATCGTTATTATTCAGTTTTCGATATACTGAACAATCGAGTGGGCTTTGCTACGTCAATATCGTACGATTGGATGCCAACAGTTGATTCATCTTTGTTTCCAACATCATCTACAACAACAGAAGTATCTTCAATACCTAATAGAGAAAATTCTACTGTTCATAGACCAGCAATGCATTTTTCCTTATTCGCTTTAATCTTGATGGTAGCTACCCGTTATATGGATAGTGTTTAATAACAAAAAGGATACTACTCGAAGTAATAAAGTACTTATGAGGACCTGAGGATGTGGGTGTATTTTGAGCTAACCGTTACGCGTTTCAACCTTGCGTAAGGGTCTCATCAGACGGCTTATTTTCCTATTGATTCGAAATGATCTCAGGATGATATATGAAGTTGTCAACGGGTAGGTTGGTTGGTGTGTTGAACAATTGAATATTCGGTAGAAAAAGCTTTTTTGAATCAGAGGTTTCTTGATTGTGATGGTGAAGTTCCGGATATCATGGTTTATGGCTAAAGGAATAGGATGTTTGATAGTAAATATGTCGTATTCATTGCTTACTGAAATAACTGTTCGATGGAGTGGTTCTCATTAATTTGTCTATGACATCAGAAGTTTGTTAAAGCACATTTCTCATGGACTTTATCTTGTTTTTGATGTAGAAGTGAGTTTCATTATGAAATATCGTGAAAATGTTGATTAATTTTCACTTATGTGTACAGTTCTCATCTAGGTTGTTTTTGAAGTAGAAATGCGGTTATGGTATCATGTACCTCGGCTTCGGGTTTTTGTGAAAGTTACTGTTACATTGTATGGCTACTTGTCAATACAGAGATGTTTAGTTTTTATTTATAAATAAGTACATGAAATTTAAAATGGGCTATGTTATTGACTTGTTTGATTTGGTTGAATATTCTTTGATTGTTCATTCGTTTCATACTGCGTTTCGGTCTCTTGACTGCTTCCCGTACGTCGAATAGGTTTGATCATCCTAGCCATCAATTCTTGTTTTAAGTTGCGATTCAAACAAGTACCGACGATTAGAGCAGTATTGATGACGTCGGTTCCATGAAAAGTGGGCATCCATAATTCATGAATATGACGGGTGTGGATGTGAGCGTTAGTGTGTGGGTAAAGAAGACGCCCACAGTTATCCACCCACCCACACCCTCAAGAAATATCATTAAATTTTTATCAACATAATTGTAAAACATAATTCACGTATATTTTCAATTTCATCTTGCGTATTAAGAATCCAATTGACATTTTTCGGTGAAACACTGAAAGTTTTTCTATTGTTTTTCTGATTATCATAATATTTTAAGGTAGTTTTCATTCAAAAAAATTTATTCTTATTCTTTCCAAAAATGAAATTATGCCTTTTAAATAGTAATGATTATAGAATGTTGCATTAATATGGAAATCGAAAGTAAATTTATACTAATTCTCTTTTTCTGATAGTAAAATATATTTATCTGTAGCCAAATTTGTGTTTTTGATTTTCTTATTTATTGTAATTTATAAGTATTCTTGAAAAGCCGGTTAGATTTTTACTGAAAAAACATAGCGGAGAGTTAGAAACGTGAGTAAAGTTTGAAGTAGAATGTTGCAAATAATTGATTTCGGTGGCGTTTGCTCCTGTCTATACTCGATCACATCAATCTATAGAAACTTCTAAGATATAAACTTAGACCGTCCGTCCAAGTTGATTAATACAATCCATGTAACAGTTCTAATATCACGATTTATTTTAGAAAATCATCTATAATCAAAAACATCTCTTCTAAGTAATGAAAAAGAACATTTTATATTGCGATATAACTAAAAGTTCCATTCTAATATAATAATGTAAATTTTTGCTCACTTTTCATCATAAATTAAAGTATCTCGTAGAGACAACCGACTTTGTTTTATTGCACAGCTAAAAAATTTAGAAAATATTGTAATGATCTCACTCTTTTATGTAGGTATTAACCGTGCTTTATTTGCATCAGAATCAAATCATCGACAATGGAGCACAGCAATTAGACGAAGGATTAAAAGTCAATAAAGTAAGCTGCTTTCATAAGCATAGATTCTCATTGTATGAGACATTTGTGCATCAAATTACTGATAATCAACAGTAGAAAGTTTCTTGAGGATAATTTGTTAATATTGAACATTTTAGATGAATTTTCTTAATATTTGCTCAAAGAAAATCTAAACCCCTTAAATGTTGAGTTTCTTATAAATTATGCACATGTTAAGTTGAATCTATTTTGGAATAAAACATTACATTTATAATTCAAATTATCGAATAATTTCAATGAAATTTCACAAATTTTGATTTTTATCTTTTGATTCAATGCAAATAACGTGATATATTACAAGATAGTAAAATATGTCATCTCTCGTCGTACATAAGATTAGTAATATTGTGGATTACATGTGAAAATTAAAAAAATATTTAATTGTTATCCAACAAAGATTTCCATGATTAATTTAGGTTTAAAGGAGAAGGGCGCATAAGAAGCCAAATCAGCTCATTTTATTTTTGTCTTTGAAGATATTGAAAAAATGCACGGAACTACCAAAACAAATGCACTGATTATTTCTACTTAGAAAATAAAGGGTTTTATAAACATTCCATAGATCAAATATACAGCGTGACTTAATAGGGCACTTACATAGATATCTAAAATAAAATTGCCTACTATCGCTAAGAAAAAAATTTCCCTAAAACTTCAAAACTATCTCAATCGATAGAACTTGAAAAGCTCTACAAATTGGTACTATTTTCAGGTTTAAGATACATGATATTTGCATACTTTTTCGGCAAGTTCACTGGGACTACGAATTATTAATTGTTAAAGATGAAGGTGGCAGCAGTCTTGACGCTGGGCTGCTTGAACAATGCAGAGTGTCTTGTTTATTTAGTAAACACTTGCACGAAAATACAAATACGTGAAGTTATCTTCAAACTTATTTTCATCAGAATAGATCATCTTCGCTGTTGTTCGTATCTGAGTCATTGAGAGCGGAAGCATTGTCGTCGTCTGAGTTGCTGTCATTTTCACTAAAGTATGTGCTGTCGTGGGTGTGGGTGTGGGTGTGAGTGTTGCTGTGGGTATGAATGTGGATGTGAAGCACTGGAAGACTAACACCAAGACTTAACCACATCCATCCACACACACACACTCTCAATTTACTTATGATTTTCTTATGTTAAAACGACTTGATGATTTACTGAGTGCTCGTTCTTTTGAATTCTCAAATTTTTAAGTGAAACCATTAACAGCTTATTTGGAAGAACTAGGAGATTTGGCAGAATTACACAAGACATTCGGAAACATTCCTCACTAATTGCCTAAACAAATCAAAATTTCATCACTACTCTAATTTTTGTGGTGTCTAGGCGGCTATAAAGTATTTAGTGCATACTACACGTTCGACTTGTGTTCATTTCGATTTCATACTCTCATGATTCTTCATGAAGTCTATATGAATTTATATCCTGCAATAAAAGCTATGCACATAAGGGTGTGGTTGTGGTTGTAAAGTCTTTTCAGTTGCTTATGCACCTAGACATGCACCGAACCCGGGAACAGACCGGGATTCCCGGGGTTCGGTCATTCTGGGATAAAGGTTCACGAAAGTAAATCGGAGTCGGGGAATCCGAATCCGTTGTTAGATTTTCAAAATTTTGAAAGGATGAGTGGCAGTTTCACTATTTTTCGTTTCACGAGATTTGTTCCCAATTTCGTTTGTACATGAATCAGTGTACCTCATTGAGTCTTTCTGTGGGGTCAAAACATTGAAATATGACTTTTCAATTTTTTGTCCCTGAGGTACCTCCTAGGGGTGGGTCATTTTATTTAATTCGACTTAATTAAGTCACTTAATTAAGCAATTTTATTTAACACTTAATATTAAGCATTAAGTTTTCCCTTAACGCTTAATATTAAGTATTAAGTATTAAAGAAAAAACTTAATACTTAATATTAAGTGTTAAGTGACAAAACTTAACTTAATTTTAAGTTAAGTCGAATGACCCACCCCTAGTACCACCCCAGGGTTCGAAAAAAAGTTGTCTTTGATTTTGATCTTTGATATGTACATTGATAGAACTCGTTACGCTGATCACGAATATACAATTTTTATCAAGATTTGATAAAGTAATCAGAAAACTACAAAGGATTTCCTTATTTGGATGATATACCGTTTTTTGCGAGTAAATAATGTTTTTTTGACCCCTATTCTCGTGAAAAGTTACCTATTACCGAAGAATGCAAGCAATATTCTTAAAAATTCTTTCAGATCTAAATAGAGAACAAAAAGTTGAGTGATGCTGAATTTACTGGAACAAACTTTTCAAGAGAATAGGGGTCAAAAAAACATTATTTACTCGCAAAAAACGGTATATCATCCAAATAAGGAAATCCTTTGTAGTTTTCTTATTACTTTATCAAATCTTGATAAAAATCGTATATTCGTGATCAGCATAACGAGTTCTATCAATGTACATATCAGAGATCAAAATCAAAGACAACTTTTTTTTTTCGAACCCTGGGAGGGGGGGTACCTCAGGGACAAAAAATTGAAAAGTCATATTTCAATGTTTTGACCCCACAGAAAGACTCAATGAGGTACATTGATTCATATACCAACGAAATTGGGAACAAATCTCGTGAAACGAAAAATAGTGAAACTGCCACTCATCCTTTCAAAATTTTGAAAATCTAACAACGGATTCGGATTCCCCGACCACGATTTACTTTCGTGAACCTTTATCCCGGAATGACCGAACCCCGGGAATAACCGAACCCGGGAATCCCGAAACCGGGAAGTTCGTGCTCGGTGCATGTCTATATGCGCCCACACCCACACCCGCCCCCACACCCTGGATGGTAGTTATCGGGATCGAAATTGGTTGGGTCTTCGTATCTGAGATGAGTAGACAGAATTTTAATGTAGATAAGACAAATATTAATCGATAAATATCATTGAGACTTTCAGAAATATCCCATGGATGAATAGTGAAGGAGAAAAGACAAGTTAAACATGTCAAATGAATAAGAATTGAAATAAGTATATCTGGTTTCTTTAGCTGAACAAAAACTGATTCGAGGCGAACGAATCGATGGTAAGCAACAAGAAAAAAATTCTTGCTTTCGAATTCTAACGATATTTTGATTGAAACCATTTTACGCTTATTTATAATGAGAAATTTCTTATAGTTATTTATACCCGATTCTTTATATTTTGAATAATTAAGTTCAGTTTAAAATAAAAGAGATGGATTATTGAGAAATTATTGAAAGTGACAATTAAGATTTACAAAATACTTCCTAGGTTTCACAATCATAACTATCAAGATAATGAAAAATTTTCAATACAAGCTATTAACCGATCAAAATCATCTATGTATATGCAAATGTACAACAAAAGAAGGTCAACAGAGAAGATAGAAGTACTATACGATTCATCAATCGATACAGCATGGATGTAGTGAAAACAGAAAAAGAGGAAGATGAGAGGTCATCAACGAAAGATACATGCGATACGAGCATTCATCTAACGGCATATGCCATGCCTGTAACCACATGTTAATGAACAAGAATCAGACAGAGTCACTCGATGATCGACACTTGATTGGTAGCTATACAAGCAGAAATATCTGTATCATCATTCTGTTCTTAAACTGTGAGTTCAAAAAAAATGTGGTAGATACAATCGATTTCAAGTTTATATCTATAGAAAGAATGATGTTCAAGCAAGTGGTTGTTATCTTGATCATGTCTATCATCCATAGTTCCTCTGCTCTGCACATGAAAAATCCAAAACAGCCCTCTTTATTTCAATTTCATATATTATTGGCCATGTAACTCTCTTATGACGTCAAATGAGTGAATTCTATCACCGCTATCGATTTTATTTTAGAAATTTTAATGAACACTCGTCCATGTTAAGTGGTATGTATGAAAGTCGTCAGAATTGCAAGGACCTGGTCGAAGTTGATTGAATAATGACAATTGTCGAATATGATCGAAGTCTGGCAATGAATGCCATGGAAGGCAATAGGTGAGAAAACATGACAAACGACACGAATTCAGTTTGCGTAGAGCCCGGTGAAATTGTTCAAAATTGAAGTTGGACATACCAAACAGACTCAAATGACACCGAATACGTTGGTCAGGTGATAAAGTAGCGAGTAATGTGGAAATAACAGCACATCGATCGGTATCAATCGGGCCTTTGGTAAACTGAAAATTGAACATGGAAACATATAATGATCTCAGATTCTGATGGACAAAATCGACTGTAAAATCGAATTGCTGAACGGAAGTTTCAGTCCAAATAAAGTTCACTTTGAAAAGAATCAGCTGAGGAAGATGATGCAGTAAATGAAGCAATTTCGACGGATCGCATTTTTGAAGAATCAATGATCGAATCGATGACGACGAACAAATATCTTGATCGTCGATTTGAATTGATCCTAAGTCACACGAACGAAGTAATTTGAACTGACAGAGAATATTGAAGCTGATATTTTCCGTTTGAGAAAGAGTAAGATATTCCAGATAAGGGAAATTGTTTGCTTGAATGGCATTCACTTGAGATGTAGTAGTTCGACGAATAGTCAATCGACGAAGATTTGGGTACTGAAGAATATTAATTTTGTTCACGCCGGATAAAGTGAGATGTTGATGAATTTCAAGAGAAACAACTTGAGAAGCAAAGTATTGAAGAAGTTCGGCATCAGTAGGATAACTCCAAGGAAACCACCGCAGCAGTCGCCCTCGCCTAAAATAAACATAAGTTTTTATTCGATTCTGGGAAAATCATCAGTTGATCATTCACCATTTTGGTTCATTGTAAATTTGTCGAATAGGACAGCTGTGCACAATGGCATAAAAGCGACTGTTCAAATCTAACCAACCATAGGCAAGATCTGAGACCGAGAGATAAGAGAGAATGTCAAACAAAATCTCGTTCGGTAAGAGTTCAAGATTGGATGTGGTAGCTGATGATGGAGCATGCCGAAGAAAAAGTGCGAAGAAAAAGCTGAACATCTTTTTGATTCAGTAATATTCGATTTTCTCATCTTATTTAAAGTTCATCTATGCAGACATTTGTATCCACCAATCATCAACAATGAACACTTGACCATTTTGGCGTGACGTCGTCAACGGTGAAAGATAACATCGTCTGTCTGAACACAACAGCCCTAGGCCGCTTTGCTTAAATGAACTGCTGTTTCTTTCTCATTCAAATTGAGAAGAGAGAAGAACGAACGTATTGTCTAATAGCAAAACATCTGTTGATCCAGCTGAAGTTGATTCTACTATCAATGAGGATAAGAACCTTCTCTTCACCCGCACTCTGCATGATGATCTCTTCATCTTTCAACTGCTGCTTGAATCAGAGACGTGAACTATAATATTTCTGATGATCACAGTTGACTCTCAGATTGTTATCAACTCTCATGTGTGTCTTTGTTTTTCTCAACAAAAACTACCAACTTTGCATTTTTTGTTGAAATGCGACACGAATCTATTCCAATGCATCGTAGCTTCAGTGCAATAGTTTCAGGATCATCAACACCCTATTTTTATTGATCCATTGCTTCGCATCTGACTTTCACAAATCAAATTTCATGTTTTCTAGGAAAAGTATCGCTATAAGAGCGAATATCACAATCAATCGAACTATATCCCTCACTCTGGACATAAATTTGATCGAAGGGTGTGGGTGTGGGCAACAAGAAGTACTATGTGCACACCAGAGATGCCAGATGTGAAAGTCGAAAATCCGGAATTTTTTATCAAAATCCGGAAAATTCTGAAATTTTTTTTTTAGAATCCAGAAAAAATCCGGAAAGGTTTTCAAGGATCAATTTTAGTTACGTAAAGGACATCTTTCTCAGTTAAATTATAAATAACTTTGTATATTTTCGCAAAATAAAACATACTGTAATTACACAAAAAAACAAACAGCTAAATGTTGTTAACTTATAGAAAATAACTTAGAAATTATACAATTTGAAGTTAATTAATACGCTGTTTTTTGGTACAATATTTTTCATTAGAATGAATAAGTTTCAGCAGTTCTGGTTTTGATAAAAAAATTATAAATTTATGTACATGATAAAGATGAATTAAAACGAATTTTTAATTCAGCTGCAACAAGTTTCATTGACATACGATTTCGTTCATCATCGTATAGATGCTTCATGGCTGAAAAAAACACTTTCAACAAATGCATTGCTACATGGAATAGAGATAATTACAATATAGACACAAATTATGCTGATAGAAAATAATTAGACAAATCGATATCATCAATACATGTTTTATTATTTTTTCAAATATTACAATAGAATCATCGGTCAACTTCGTTTTTCATTTTCTCATTCTCATCAGTATTGCTCACATGCTGTTTATCATAAAGTATATAGCATATTCTCTATCAATACTCGGCCATTTTATACAATTTTTACAGATGACTAAACTAGTTTACAAAATTTTTATCATTACTTATTCTTATTACATATGTATAAATGGATAGATATACCCATTTCGAAGATTTATCAAATGAAGTTTTCTTTGAAATATTTGATTATTTACATGCACTAGAGATTTTTACTGGTTTTACTTCATTAAATAAACGTATGTCATCTATATTACAATCGATTCCACTTCTTATGCTTGTTTTATATAATCAGTCTCGTCGCGTCAAGTTGATTTCATTTCTTCTTATGACAAAAGCTAAAAGACATGACAACAATCAGCGAAGCAGTGTATTTATTTTTATTTTGTCTCAAATAACTGTTATCTATATGAAAAACAAAAGTAAATAAGAAAGAATAATATTACGATAAATATTACATCATTGCATTTTTTCTTTCTTCTTCTTGTCAACAACTCTATTTGCGTGCAAAACTCAGTGAAAATTAGCGAGGGGATATACATAATCAGATGAATTGATACGAACCTAAGGGTTAACTCCATTTTCAATCTTACTCACTTACCGAAACAAATATTACAATTCATACCCAAATGGGTGGATGTAACTCGAAAGAAAATATGTCTAAATTAATATTCGATGTTACAACAAGTAAAAGAACAGAATCGTTAGCAATACAACCCATACGGCGCATGACTGAGAGCTATTTGGTCATATGGGTCGATGTAAATATTAACTCAAACAATAAAGATTGCCAAAATATAATACAACAGCTACGTGCTGTTGTGAATGAAGTAGAACAGTATACCACGATTGAACAATGTATCCACGCGCTCATGGAATCTAATGATAAGACAGTATTTATCATTTCATCGGGTGCACTTGGACAATTTCTAGTACCAGAAATACATTCTATGTCGCAATTAGATTCTATTTTTATATTTTCTTTAAAAACCCAATCAAATGAAGTATGGATTAAAAATTGGGCAAAAATAAAGGGTGTTTATACGTCTATCGAACCAATATGTGAACTACTCTCAATTACAAGCAAAGAATACAATCAAAGCAATATTCCTGTTAGTATTATTAGTGCACATGATAGTGATTCTAGTGCTAATCTTGATCAGCTAGAACCAACATTTATGTACACGCAAATCTTTAAAGAGATTCTTCTTGACATGGAATATAATCAAAGAGACATCACAGATTTGGTCAATTATTGCAAGGAAATATATAAAGAAGATAAGACAGAAATAGAAATTATCAAAGAGTTTGAATGCAGTTACGAATCTTCAAAAGCCGTATGGTGGTATACACGTGAATGTTTCACGTATAAAATGCTTAATAGAGCTTTGAGAACGCTTAATGGAGACATTATTACCAGAATGGGCTTTTTCTTGCGCGATACATATCGACAAATAGAATCTTTACATAGGCAACAGATCCCCAGTTATGGTGGCAAAGTATTTACAACTTATCGTGGTCAAGGATTATCGACAGTAGACTTTGAGAAACTCTCAAACAATATATCTGGGCTTATGTCATTCAATAACTTTTTATCTACCAGTACACATCGCAGAGGTTCTCTTAGTTTTGCGTATGGTGCTTTAGGAACAAGCGGCATGGTCGGTATTTTATTTCATATGACCATTGATCCTTGTGTGCCAACGACCCCATTTGCTTCGATTAAAGAGATGAGCTATATTGAGAAAGAAGATGAAATACTCTTCGCAATGCATACGGTTTTTCGTATTAGTGGCATAGCAAAACTGGACCAGAATCGTGAACTTTATCAAGTCGATCTTAAGCTTACATCGGATGATGATCAACAACTTCATAGATTAACTGAGAGTATACGGAAAGAAGCCTCAGGGCCAACAGGTTGGTTCCGATTAGGTAAACTCTTGCTCAAAATAGGTCAGTATGGTAAAGCTGAAGAACTGTACACAGCATTACTCCAACAGAGAGTTGACGATGAAGGTCAAGCGTTCATTTATCATGAACTTGGAGGTTTGAAACGACAACAAGGACGATACAAAGAAGCTGCTGAATTTTATCAAAAATCTCTCAAAATAAAGGAAAGAACACTATCAGAAGACGACTCCACACTAGCTTCTATTTACGCTAATCTCGGTACGGTATATATCAATACGGCCAGTTACCCGCAAGCGCTTGAATACTATCACAAGGCACATCAAATCTTTGAAAAAACTCTACCTAAGAATCATCTCGATTTAGCTACGTCATACAACAACATTGCTTCTCTATATTTTACCATGGGCGACTATTCAAAAGTACTTGAGTATTACAAAAAAGCACTTAAAATAAAAGAAATATCTCTTCCTGAAAATCATCCTGAGTTGGCTATTTTATACAACAACATAGGTTCTGCGTATCTCAACATGGGTATTTACGCAAAAGTTCTTGAGTATTATAATAAAGCACTTAAAATCTTTGAACAAACTCTTCCTGAAAATCATTCTACTTTGGCAGCATCATATCACAATCTTGGTCAAGTATATAACAATATGGAGGATTATCTGAAAGCAGTGAAATATTACAAAAAAGCAGTTAAAATCAGAGAAACATCTCTTCCTGAGACCCATTTGGATTTGGCCGCTTCATATGCCGGTATGGGTGAAGTATATAACAAAATGGGTAATTATTCACAAGCACTTGAATATCACAACAGAGCACAAAAAATTTTAGAAGTATCTCTTTCTGAAAATCATCCGGATTTGGCTGTTACATATGGCAGCATTGGTGAGTTATATAACAATACGGGTGATTACTCGAAAGCACTTGAATATTATACCAAAACGCAAAAGATCTTGGAAATATGTCTTCCTGAAAATCATTCAGATCTAGCTATTTTATACAATAACATTGGCTTGGTATCTGCAAATAAGAACGATCATTTGAATGCAGTTGAATACTACAACAGAGCACTTAAAATCTTTGAGGAAATCTCTCCTGCATATCACCCTAACTTAGCTAATTTATATAAGAATATTGGTAAAGTGTATACAAACATACCCGATTATCCAAAAGCACTGGAATATTACAATAAAGCACTTAAAATAAAAGAAATATCTCTTCCTGAGAATCATCCAGATTTGGCTATTTTATATGGGAATATAGCTCAAACGTATGAGAACATAAATAATAACTCAAACGCCCTTTTATTTGCAGAAAAGGCACTTTCTATTCAACAGCAATCACTTCCACCATCACATCCTCACATTAAGGTAACAATACGTATGATTAAATCAATAAAAGCTAAGATGTAATGTCTCTTTTTTGTTCCTTCTATAAAGAAAAAGTGTAAATGTGAGTATGTTTGTAAAAGAGCATCATTTAAAAAGTTCTATGACAGTCATTTAAAGTTTTGTTAAAATAATCATCAAGAAAATATTCGATATCAACGTTTAAGAAGAAAAACAACAAGCAAAGTTTTCAATGGTTTTAAGATATATTACACTGCACTATATAGAGTCACCTGGAGTAATTCGGATCAAAATTTTGAAAGTTCATTTTGTTTTCGTTCATTCTCAGTCATCTTACATGGCAGAATAATGATTTTTGTATCACTGTCCAGGTCGAGCAAAACGACGACCGTAAATGGTCGTTTACAGCCTGAGGGTGCGTGTGCGGGATGTGGGTGTGTGGGTGTGTGGGTGTGGGTGTATGGGTGTGGTTAAAGAAAGATCAACACCCACACCCCGACAATCGGTGACATCACGAAGAACAAGCACTCAGGATTATGAGTAATAACTTCTTACAAAAGAATCAGTCAACAAAAAGAAAGTTTATAAAAAATTCATTGTTTCATGCATGAAATTCAAAAACCACTTGTGTAATATACTGGAAGATATGTCTGCTGATAATCGAACATTTTACACCAAACAATTAAACGAACAAAACAACTGAATTTTCAACTAATTATAGTGGGAAAATGTTCAATTCACATATAAACGAGATACTTTCGGTCGCATTTCGACAAAAACCATCAAACTTCCACTACATGATCACTATGCATCTAAAATCAGTCTACCATAGCACGTTCTTCCTTGTGTATGTATCGGCAACTTTTCATAATGGTTTTCTGTTTATGTACGATCAAGAGACTTAATGTGAAAGAACCCAGGGCGCACAGATCGGTCCGTATACGGGCGAAACGGATAAAAAAAGGTGTCTTTACGGCATTCCGTAAAATTTCGTTTGCGAGCATCGGTTTACGGAATACTAGCGTATAAGTTACGGAGCGTTTGAGGACCGATTACTGAAGACTGATTAATGGTGCGTAAACAGCCCCGTATACGGTGCTTTTTCGGACTGTTTCTCTAACATATCCCAAACGCACTGATATACTTTATCACATTCAGCAATCCGGAGTCCAACAGATTGTTGACAGCACAACACCCGAGAGCTTAATAGAATGATTCTTCAGATCACAACATAAACGGGACGTATCGGGTCCGTATTCGGATCGTCAACGTGCCTTTACACATTGCGTGCAATATTCACTCTGGTTATTCAACAATGTGTAGGAACAGAAAAGATCTCGTACGCTTCTGTTTTGCCTGTTATATCAATTTTCAATGGAACTTCGTCGCTGCACGGCCAATTAATAATTATCTGAAAATATATTCTAAGAAATATCACCAAAGTCAATCGAGGATGGGAATCCTAATCTGAGGCGAGTTTTGATTAATTAATTATTAATATTTTCTAAAAAACTTCACCAAAAGTAATCGAGGGCGAGGAATTAAAATCTGAGGTTAGTTTAGATTAATTTAATACAATTGATTATTAATTAATAATATTTTCTAAAAAACTTCATCAAAGGTAGTCGAGGATGGGGAATTCAACGGTGTGGCTGTGGCTGTGGGTGCGTGTGGGTGTGGCTGTGGGTGCGTGCGCACTAGTACATATCGTCGCACGACATTTCGCCGCATTCACTTCGTCGCAATCATTTCGTCGCNTTGTAGCTCAACTATAGGATGTGTCTGTGCTTGTAGGTATGGATGGATAGATGTATGTGTAGCTATAGATCAAGAGAAAATCCAAACATTCATAGCCGTACAGTCATAATCTTCTCTATGAAATGGTGAAAAATGAACCTTTGGAGTGAAAAGAATCTACATGCATCTCCTACAAAGTAATTATCATAATTTTGCTATAGAAAGAAAACTCTTTTTAGCAGTTTTCATAGGCAAGACACGATTATACTTCAAAATAATAGTGATATTTCGGAAACGAAACCGAATCGCATATATCATAGTGAAATTTTTTTTCATGAAAAATCAACCTCTGGTAAACCATAAGTATTTTTTTATTTAAAAAAAGAATAGTTTCGACTTATAATTAACTCATAAATTATGATATTTCTCATTCATTTTGAATTAAAAAAAGCACAGTACACAGATTATCTGCAATAATCTGAATGGTAGAATTTTTCATCGTTGATGCTCTATGTTTTAGTGTATAACATGATGAAAATATGACTTGTCGAAGCATGAACTTATTAAACATCTATGAAGCGATTTTGGATTATTGTTCTGATAAGACCTTGACAGTGGTCAGAATTCGATATTAACTAACTTTATTATAATACATGAAAATGAGTTAAAGATTTAGATTTAGTGCTTTTAGACGATGAGTGTTCAAACGTACATAAAAAGTCTAAAATGTAAATTGTCATCGGTATCTCGATTTCTTAATGCCTTCATAGATACTTTTTTAAACTGTTGTTTTCTAGTCACAATTATTTTTCAAAAATTTTATCTTTCAACAAAATTGTAGATTGTAACTTCTAAGATGATAGTTATAATTTGATTTAGGTAAAAATGACAGTTTAATTCAGCATCATCTTTTCTACATATAAGTATACATGCGATAAAATGATCAAGTTCAATAGTTTTTTAACAACTTTATTCGTAGACTAATCACATTATTACAAAAACAGCTTTGTTAAAAATCTCAACTAAATTTCCAAGAGTTTGAAAGATTCTTTCATTTGTTTCATCATGAGCATAAAATTTTGATTTTAAATCATTATTATTTTTTCTTACTTATTTAAATACTTTCAAATAATTGGATCAAAAGATCGACAAAAAATTCCAGACTATTTATTTCGTCTAAGCAATTTTTTAAAGTTCTTCCACTATCTGCCAGGAAAAACCAGTCACACAATGTATGAATCTAGATTCATAAAATATTATATTTCATTTGTCTAGAATACTTTTGAGTAGATTATTAATGAGCAAAATTCTTATATTACTCAAAGACTAGTTCATATTTAAAAATAGAATAATCAGGATTTGGATGAGTGTTGATAAAGAGGTAACCTACACGCAGTCGGCAGGCATTTGTAGATTGACAACATTAAAAGCACTTATTGAATTTTGATTAGAATATATATCAATTTACATACATTCTAGGAAATTCAATCGTAATTCTCTAAAAGAAATTAGAACAAAGTTATTAATATGAAGAAATATTTCCATCTTCAACTATTGTAATAAAGATAAATGGAACATAATTTGATAAACATTACCAAGGTCTTCAAAACAATAATCGAGAAAAGGATTTTCAGTAGAAG
>OENM01002597.1:0-12942 GCA_900239745.1 Rotaria magnacalcarata
GAAAATCTCCCGTGACATATTGACGATATTTTTCCTCTTTCTCGCGATAGACAAAACTTCTGACTTTGATATTTTAATCGATAGCTGAGCACAATGAGTGGGTAAAATGATCAAAATTTCGTCGCAATCTGACTTAGTATAAGAGAGTTATGTTCCGAACAAATCGAAAAATCTCCCGTGACATTTTGTGTGACAACTTAATTTTTAAATTTCATTTTATTTTTTTTGTCAACAACAAATAGGACAATTTTCTCATCGTGTTTAGTGGTTTTATATAGTACCAACTGCCTTTTATTTAACACCAGCCCGATCAATTTTAGACGAGTCACTGGGTCCCAAAATGAATTTTAATCTCCCGTGACAGAAAATTGACAGTTGTTTGTACGCATGATACTGTTAGAAAACTACAACAAAAAAACACGCCGAACGAACGAATGAGTTCTATATTCGAGCAGTGTAGACTGTATACTGTAAATATCACCAACTTTCAAAACTCGAATGACAAGTAAAGAATCGGCCATACGACTTTTCCTCTAATATATGACAGCAGATATCGGACTTTTGAGCTTTGTGCAGCCAATATCTCAGGACTCATTGAAGATAACCTCGTGATTTTGTATGTGGTAGTGAGGAGTTTTTAGTAGAACATATGGTAAAAAAGTCACAAGGATTGGCGGAGTAGAACTCGATATATTCAAATTTTACGTTCAAGAATACAACGGTACAATAAACTTGCAATTAGCTCATATATATATGTATATATATATGAGAAGACACCATTCGAACAATTGTGAATAATGAGGAATCTATAACAGATATTTATTTTTGTTGTAATTAGAACTTAAAAGGATCTATATGTCATATGAGATGTTGCTGTTCTTTAGAACCGATGGCAATATGACGAGACTATTGAGAGCGAGCCTGAATATATGTAAATAAAATTTTTGTCAGTATGAATAAACACATTATTATTTTCATATTGAACAAAAAACAATGTTCAATAAGGTTTGATGATAAGAAATATTTGTGATGGTACCCACAATAAGTAACTTGTATAAAAGAACAATGAAATATTGAGTAATATTTAATATTTGAATGGATATCGCAAAATTTGATAGCTCGTCACACGAGAAGATATGCATATAACTAGTTTGATTCCTTCTGATAGACGACATATGGTTCAGTATTTATGCCTTTCCTTTCTTTTTCATTCTAGTATCTGCTGATGAAATTCAAAGGCAAATAATTGCCTAGTAGATAGAAAAAAATAAGAAGAATAAAAGAAGATGTCGAGCATTTGAACTTATCTGTTCTATTTTCTTCGTTTGAATCTCATATTCGATTCAAGTGCATCGATATTGAGAGTAAACAAAGAGATTTCTTTATTTTTCTCATGTTATATAAACTTGATTCATTTTTCGTTTCGATTTGATCTCAAAAAGAGTAAAATGAAATGTATCATGTACGAAAAAAGTTGTAGCACGTAACACAAGCAACCAATTCATATGTATAAATGCTATGACTTCTTCTCACCTACGCATATAGATATGCATTCCATTGATAAATGATAAGAAATCCAAAGAAACACAAGAATGTAGAAGAAAGAAATCAGACAAAATATACATGTTGTTGACGATGACATTTTTGTAATTTACCTTGAGTTAACTTTTTTCTTTTTTTGTTAACAATTAGAATGAAAAGAACAATTCTGACTTGTTTCGCTTATATTCAATACAACGTTTAAGAAATTTGATCTACGTACATTTACAAAAGGTACCGGAATTTTATATTCATATATATATATATATATATACTTGCTTCAATAGAATTTCAATCGAGCAATGAAATGAAACGGACTATGAATGATTTTATTGTATAGGAACATTGTCTAGACTTTGATATTTTTATTTTTGCTTTTAGTATCTAGAAAGTCGATTTTACATATTCCGATTGAATACAGTACAGCAGCCTAGATAGTTATTCATACAAAAGAAAAAGATAAGACAATGGTAGTCAGTTATTCATTTCTTTCTGTCTCTGGTAGCATCAGCATACCATGCCAACATTCTTGTTATTTTTTTGGTTAGTTCTTTCATGATTGTTAATATTTTCAGTAGCTTTATCAACAATTATTTAAAGACCAAAGTCAGACATTGTAAATAATGGTTACTAATCGCAGTGCACACGTTAATCCAGGATTTATTATTGATTATAATGCTACTTCATCATTGTGTTCGATACGGAAGATCAGGTTTGTTTAATAGAATAATTGATCATTATAAAAACCAACCAGTGACAAGCACTGCATGTATAAGAGAGTTAGAGAGAGAAGGTTCTTTTTTATTCTATCTATCTTTGACACATAAAATGATAATAACAGGTGTAGGTAGATGACTTAGTATGAATTATTGTCTTGTTTGCTTAATCGTAAGGGAAATTTTTTGAAATAAAAATGACGTCTTTTTTGTATTTATAGCAATGAACAAGATTCGCATAATAATAATTTAATTCGACGACGGCCAATGTCAAATGGAAACAATGATAAATTGTTTGATGTCAAATACAAGGTTTTATTACTTGGTGATACACTGGTAGGAAAAACTTCACTACAACGCTTTATTGCTAGAAAAGATTTTTGTTCAGCTGTTGGATCTACAATTGGTATTCGTATTAATTTTAATGTAACAATAAAAAAAAGTATAAAATTGATTTTTATAGGGATGGATTTTATTAATAGGGTGATTCCAGTGGAGAAAGCAAAAGTTAATCTACAGATATGGTAAGATATAATGTTTTCGTTGAGATTATTCGGTTCGATTGATTTTATTATCTCTTTGAAGGGACACAGCAGGTCAGAAAAATTTTCGAACCATTGGTAAAAGTTATTACACATTGACAAAAGCATTTGTACTAGTTTATGATGTTACGACTGAAGAGACATTCGATTTAATCCAACAATTCAGTCAATTAATTGAAGAGGTTTGTTTCGAGAAATGGAACTTGTTCTTTTTTTCTTAAAATTGTTTATGTAATATTTAGACTGGACTAGATGTGGAGCGTCGATATTTGGTAGCAAATAAAATTGATTTAGTACTAAATCGGCAAGTTGATGAAGAAACTGGCCGACGAGTAAACAATTGAGTCATTCATGTATCATTGTTGTTTATTTTCTATTTTTAGTTCGCTTTAAGAAATAGTATGGTTTATTTTGAAACTAGTTGTAAAACAGGTGAAAATATTCAGGAACTTTTCGAACAAATTGCTTCTGATCTTGTTCATCAACATGATCCTAAAATAGTAGGATTGTATATGATTCATCTAATGATCTATCAATTGTTCTTTTTTCTTTTAGTTTGAATTTCATAAACCAATGAAAGATAATTTTGCGTTCAGTTATCATACATCAGCAGTTGCAAATCCTCAAATAAATGATAGAACTACCGAACAAATTAAAAAATCAAAAAAGAAAAGAAACATTTTTTCATCATTATCCTATGAGTCAGNTAATGAAAAGAATGGATTTAATTTTCGTTCTTTTATACTCTGTTGTAAACCGAAAAAAACAACTGCTACAAATGATTAAGCTTTATGAATTTGTTTGTTTTTGTGAAATTATTGTGAGATGAAAATCTTTATTTTTATGAAAGGCATTGTCAGGTGTATGTGTTTGCTTTTCTATTTATAAATATCTTTCTCGATTTGTTCAATAATCACATACAGATATAACATAATGTTTAGGTTTTCATTTTAACAATAAAAAAAACTAAATAATAGACACAGTAGGACGCATCTAACCAGACGTGCACTCTTTTTTTTCTGAAAGAGCTATAATACAGGTGAAAATCTGTGTATGAATTCAAAATATTAACTACAAGTTTCTCTAGGCTCCATAATTTATTTTTCAAAGTTCACTCTCACTTAATTATATCATTTTCCTTTGATTTTTTGTAATTTTATTTACAACAGATACTGTCAGATGGTCTGCAACCCTCATAAGATTGACTATTTTTCTTTTTCATCTTAGGTATTTATTAGCTGTTGATATTAGTTGTGCAAAGTTTCGTTCTAATTCTTTCAATGTGAGAAACAGATCCTGCGTGGATTTTCTATTGGAAAAATGGCACTCACTGGACATAAGTAAAGCACTCCTGAGTTGGTCGCCGACGGGGTACTAGTTACGACTTGTCGCTTATGTGCTCCTGTTTTTATTGTATTACGAAGCTTTTATTTATTCTCAGTATGAACCTTTTTACCCTTAAGATTGCGACCAAAACTTATATCCGACGATTAAAATACATTGTTTCTATTGCACTATTGAATATTTGTCTATTCGTTTGGTGTACATTTGATTTGGCTAGATGAAATACTATGCATTTTCTATAACTAGTGAGCAATAGTTGTGCCTATAGGATAAGCATAACGAAGAAAATCCTGATAGCAGATATCGAAAAGAGTTATGCTAAGATCGAAAAAGGCTCGAAAAAAAAGAATCTTGAAAAATTGATACAGGAAAATATGGTTGGCCGTAGAAAGACCGAACGGAAAAATGTCGAAAGGGAAAAATATCGAAAGGGAAAAATGTCGAAAACAGAAAAGATAGAAAAAAGCGACGTGTCTACTAAATAAAGGTTCTAATAGCTTATTGCTCATTGTTGTTAATCTGATTATTCCATTGGTTTGGCACTGTTAACCATTGATACTATTGATAAGTAATATCTTATGAAAACTAGCTAAAATAGGCGTAAAATAGTATACAACGATTAAAATTCTATCATGATGACTACAGCTTGCTCATTTTTATCTGGTGAGCAGTGTTTCTAATAGAAATTTGGAGCAAAGTGTATATCCACAGTTTACCTATATATTTTGAATATTTTTCAACGTTTTCCCGGCAAAAAGCAAAGTGTATTTCAAAGACAGCAAATGTTTCGTACATTTTGCTTTCGCTGTGTACACCTGCTGTTAGAAACACTGCTGGTGAGAATCATTCACCATCTCCAGTTATTTCATTTATTAAGTCGCAAAAAGGAAAACCTTTGCTTGTATCAGATAAATATATTTTCAAACTGAATAAAACAACAACAACTAGTAAATATTGGATAAGCGTATTTTTCTTTATAACTCTTATTTATCTAAGATCTATGCTATGATGCTATTATGATTTCAAGAATAACAATACCTTAGTGCAAATTTTCGATATTTTTCCCTTTCGATATTTTTTTTTTCGACATTTTTCCTTTCGACATTTTTTCTTTCGTCATTTTCGATATTTTTCCTTTCGGTCTTTCTACGGCACACCGAAAATATCGACATGAAAACAGAACTAACAATCTAGTTGAGATTCGGAAACGGAGGAAATTCTGCTCCTCATGCAAAATCTCGATAGCATCCGCACTCTTACAACTCACTTCTATGTAAAAAAACGAATTCTTTTATTTTTGAAATTTAATTATTATCGAATCTTTCGAACTCCATCTCAAAATAGTCCATACATGAAAAAGTATCAACCAATGATTATTACATGTAAAATCAAATATGAAGATTGTTGAGCTACAAATTTTCTTATGACTTTTATTTGTAACATACTTCACTAGATCTAGATTGTCGGTCAATGCATCACTCCTAAGGTGTAAGATTAAAAGGTAATATGTTTTCGTTGCAGAGGAAGAGGAAAATGACGTGCATAGGTTTTCCTTTTGTATGGTTGCTTTGTCTATTACTCAACAGAAAGAAAAGATACCTTTTCAGCGATTATCGAAAATATCAAAGACAAAAATAAACATACTCTCTTTGTGTTACTCTTAATTTGTTAGATTCATTCGCATTGATTATTAGCACATCTAAACCCATAGGTCCACGAAAAAATAATTTTATATCGTTTTACTTTTATGCTAAGATGAATAGTAAAATATGTTAGAATATTACAGTATACATAATCCCTTTAATTTCACGCGTCAAACATTATATTCAACTGGCCCTGATCCAATATCTATGAGTGCTGGTCATTTTAATAATGACGACCAGCTGAATATTGTTGTCGCTGGTTATTTTGAAAATTCACTAGGCATAATTTTTGGATATGAAAATGGCTCCTTTACAAAAACAACAACATAGAGTCATTGTCCCTAATAACAACACTAAAAAAATGATATGACTTGATTGACTCGGTGTAGAGCTATTTTACATCCGATTGAAATTATTTTTACATTTGCATAATCCTTGGAGTGTCCTCTTTCAAATGGTGAAACAACCACCTTGAACTGATGTGTAATGGCGGAGATATCAGCGGTCTACGAAGAGGACCTGCATTTGTTGTTGTTAGGGTTCATTTCCCTAANAATTCACTAGGCATAATTTTTGGATATGAAAATGGCTCCTTTACAAAAACAACAACATATATAACTGATATTCCTTCATATTCTGTGGTTGTAAATGACATTAGCAATTATGCCAGACCTGATACTGTAACCATCAACTATGATGATGCCAGTCTAATTGTCTTCATTGGAAGTAGCGAGTGATCTTTTGAAAAACAAATGTCATATTCAGCAGAGTCTAGACCATATGTAGTAGCTGCTGACGATTTTAATAATGACACCCGACTAGATATCGTCGCCGCTAATCAATTGAACAACATGGTAAGCGTACTTATTGGATATATCAGTGAAACTTTTGTGAAAAAGACGACGTTCGTAATTGACAATGGATCTCGACCGAGATCGTTCACAATAGATGATTTCAAAGCTGATACCACCCTTGATATCGTTGTCACATATCATGAAAATAACACGGTGAAAATCATTTCTTGGGTACGGTAATGGTTCTTTTTTTTTAAGTCAAAACGTATTGGTCACTGGTTCTAATTCTCAACCAAAAGTGATTGCGGTTACAGGTCTACAGTTGTTTTCAGTCAGTCATGGATCTCACCCTTTCACAATTTCTGTTGTTGGTTGTAACGACGACTGAAAGCTGGATTTTGGTGTTGCCAACAAAGGTCTTGACAATGTAAAAGTTTTCCTTCAGATTCGTTAATGTTCGAACACGTAGCTGTAGCGCTGTTTTGCTAGCACTCACTATTGGTAATATTTCTTGTAAAGCTATTCTAATTAGTTATCTCTTAATATATATATCAACATCTTTTTATCGCTGCCAGATAAAAGAATTCGGGCTAGCTATTTTTCTTCATTGATTTAAAACCTTATAAAATATCATTTATAATCTACAATTTTCAAAACGAATCGTCAAAAGAAAGTCTGATAATAGACTTTTGATTTGATATTTTTTACAGAGATACGAGAACATCGATGGCTATAATGGATCACGAACACAACAATAAGAAAGCTTTCTTCAATACTACTAACGCTATGTAATCTTTTTGTTTGATCGAGTCATCGTAGAAAAAAAGAAAAAAACAACGAGCATCTGAAAGTCCGTAGTAAGCTGCTTTGTAAAAAAAATCTCAAAGCTAAACTTTTGACTATTCTGCTTTTCTCTATTATTCGAATGGATGTGAAAACATCGAAAGAAAAAATGTCGAAAAAATGTCGAAAAAAGCGATACTTAAGAATATTTCGAAAGCATTGAACTTCAAGACCTTCTGGTTGAAATAGATAATTACGTTATCTTGTCAAGCTAAAACAATTATTATTCCAATCAGTATGAACCTTGCCTCTGTAATTCTTAGTTTTACAGATCCAATATATCTGCGCAGATTTTTCTTTATTGAATTTATAAAAGAAACCATTCCGAATCAATTATCAATAACTTTTGTTGGAATCAAGAAAATATATCGAACTTGTATTTGTGGGCATTATACAGTCGAAAGAATTAAGTGATGAAACTGCAAAAATGCGTACTGCCATATCTATAAAGCAAGCGAAATAGGTAGAAGGCCGTATAACAATACTGTGATTGTGTTCTTTTGTAGTTCCGATATGTGCTGCATTCTAGGATGTTCGCTCACAAAATTACTTATTGAGGAAAATTATTTAGCTAATCATTGCAACTCTACTGAGAAATAGAAAATAAAATAAAACAAAATCAATATTGTTTTATAACGATATCTCGCAATGTTCGACATTTATTTTTCGACATCTCGTTTTCGACATTTTTGCTTTCGACGTTTTCAATACATACTTATTATTCATATAGTTTTCAGCTTCACATAAGAATATAATTAGATCTAGAAATGTAATGTATGTCTTTTGCTATGATGAGACAACGGGCCGACAATTTGAATCCTTAAAAAGTACGATTTATATTCAGAGCCTCTAAGAAAAACATGCATGTAGCTGTAGGCGAAGAGAAACATTTTGATGAGCGCGTTAAGAAACAAGGACTACTCACATGGATTCATCTGAACTGCAACAACACGTCATATATAACAATAAAAAGGTCACTTGCCGATGAAAATACATCACGATATGTTAGATAGATATCCATACTGATTTCCGTCACGTATAATCATGCGAAAGTACAAACAAATGTTTTCTTATTTTATTTAAAAATAATTCGCATCTTTTTCAATCGAACTAGTCGATTATATATAAAAATTTAAAAACAACTACAGCAATCATACTAATTGGAATGGAAATAGAATATCATAATTGAACTAACATCATAAATCGAAACATATTTTTTGTTGATTCTTCTATTATGAACTATTGTACCCATAGATTTCGATATTCATATAGAAGAAAATACATACAATACCATGGCTGCTTATACGTCTGATTCAAAAAACATTGGATTTATTAGAGTTAAATTCATTGCAGAATATTTATTCGATTCTACGCTCAATTTTCGGTTGTAATCATTATCATTACGAAAATTGACTATGGTTGGAACATGTTGTTCTTTAATGGCTGCAGCAGAATCGCGAATAACTGGATGTTTACATGAACTAGTACTAAGTGGTTCGTTTGTATCTAGCGTTGTCCACGGTGTACTATCTAAAAGGTGTGCAATACAATCATGAGCATCAACATCTGTTTGTCTATCGATATCATAATCATCATATTTATGTATAAATGAATCGTGTTTTCGTACTGTAAAATTTGTATTATCATCTAAATCTTCAAACATTGTTCTTGTTGACGGCAATGAAAGTAATTCCATATCTATTGGAATATTTTCATAATCAATCTTTCCATTTTTGACCATTTCAGTTAACATACTTTGTGCTAAATTTGGATCATCTTGTACGAGTGTTATTGATAAATGTCTTAAATGTTTTTGTCGTCGTAATAATTCCGCCTTTTTCTGACGATGATGTTGAATAATAACAGGCAGAAGCATTAAAACACTTAATGCATACATCATCGGTACAAATAATGGATTATATGATGTAAGAAATTCTTTTTCTCCATTAGAATTCATTTGATCATCATTTACTACACGAAGATCTTCACATTTAATATCAAGACCATTGGCTGGTAGAATAAAATGAAAGCAAACAATAAATAATTCTGTTGTGTGATACTGATAAAATATTTCAATGAACTTTTCTTCTGATTTATTTGTCGGTAAAAACAAACCATATTTTAATTGTTTATCTCCAAATGAACGAAATGTAATGAAATAAGAATAATTTGTTGTTAAATTGTATGATAAGATGATTGTATAATTTTCTACATAGTTTACAGCAATATTCAGTGAATTAATAGGCTTTGTGTGATTATTAAGTATTGATACAACAGAATTTATAGATAGGTAAATAATCAGAATAATAATAAACGATAGCATGAAACAGTTTTTTTCTTTCTTTTGATGTTGAATTTATCAAAGAAAAAGCACTCTTCTTTGATTCAATCTATTTGTGTTCAATGTAAAGAACAGAAATAAATGTCTTACTAATGTGAAGCTTGTGTGACACTCGACTTATTTTTTCTTTCTTTTCCCACAAAATTTTATTCTTGCCTGTTTTTCTGCTTTCTAGCGACATTGAAATCAGCAATAGCAGAATTTGCAAAAAAAAAAGGAAAAAGAAAACGTCACACTATGAGGAAGCTATATCTGTTCCTTATCCATACAGTCGATTACTATTCTTATGCCAATGAACCATGTGTCGATAAAAATTTCCTTTAGGCAACTTTCTTTCTTTTTTTCCTATCAATCTTTCACTCTGGAAAAAACAAAAGGTATACTTTTGTGCGACTTTCCACATATATAAGTGTATCTATTTGCGTTTCCGCTTCTGAGTTCTTTCTTGTGACACTGATGTCGTCGTCAAAAGTTTTGCTCAACGACATTTACTAATCATTTGGAAAGAATCATGAAAAAGGCCTACTATAAACAACTGTGATGGAGTTTTTCATATATTTTATCTGCAATTTTACCCATGTATAATTATTAAAAAGAGATAATTATATGTATTCATCATAGAAATGAAAGATTGTGAAGCTGCAAGAAAAGAAAAGGGCTAATGGTAAATAGAAAATGCTCATCAATATCATTGTTATGATATTAAATAGTTGTTGCTAAGAACAAAAAGAAACTATTGAACATTTTCTGTAGACAAAGTGATTTAATATTTTAGTCGTACGACTATTCATCAGAATATTTAACATTCATAGTATTCATAGAATGACATTCAATTTTATTTTTATTTGATTGCGTAATTTTCGTATTTTAGATAGTGTGACACGCTTTTTTAGGGTTATCTGATGAGTTTCTATTATTTATTCTAAGGATACGATAATAAAAACGTGTCTCGCTGATGGCTGTTAATAGCAACTGAAACAAAAAAATTAATAAATACAGACCACCGTAATGCATCACAACATGAATCAAGCAAGATCGTTACTCGTGAAACAAGTACCTACTTGCAAGTGGAGAAAATTTCAGTTGTTTTGACACATTAGCCTAAGTGGTAACGACTTCATTATAGTCTTCAAGGGTGAGCTTGAGTAAATGCGAGATAATATTTAAAGATATAGCAACTCCATTTCAGGAACTACAATTTTACATTATTGTATTAGATTTGTGTTACTTAAAAGTATTGGTTTTAAGAGAAAAAAACTGAATACACTTTAGTTGATTACAATGCTACTGTCATATAAGGAAATGTGAATATCAGGTGTAACAGAAGTATGAGTTCAGTCACTACTGCACCGTTTAGTTTATTTCGTAATTTAACTGTCTATTATTCACATAATATAGATCATTAAATACTGTGTGAAAAATATGCCAACTATAAAACTAAAAGATTCTTCGTCAAGGCTACAGGAGATGAGAGCTATTTATTTTTTTTGAATTCAGTAAATCAGGGTGACAAGTAAGTAATACTTGCTCTAGTGATATATTCAGATTTATCGAAATTTATTAAAATATCTTTGAATATAAGAAATTATGCCAGAATTACTTCACTTTTTTAAATCGATTTTAAGCTTAGCTCTGAAGTGTATATGAGCAATAATACTAGTTAGACAGTGACTTTCCTATGTATAAACTCGCCATTTTTAGTATGATTTGGGTTTGTCGAAATAATTAATACTCAATCGACATGTTTTGTTTACTTCAATGAAATTTAATGTCTTTCTTCAGCATCTTTCTGATTTATAATGCACTCGTTCAATGATGAAATTCAAAAACATTGAAGAGAAATTTCTAATTATTCTGTTATATCCTTTGAATGAAACCCGTACCCGTAATATATTATATTGAAAATTATTCTGAACTGAACATGATCAAGATTCATTAAAAACAAGGTCTCTTCTTGGATGAGATATTATCTAAAATAGTAATAAATAGAATAAGTATATAGATAATAACTCAAAAATAAAACGTACACTCGATTTTAAGTATAAGTAATATCGTTGATAAATGCAATTTATATCATCACCAAAACAGTTCAAGTTTTTTCAATTTTTTCCATCGTAAATAATGGCATCTCATAGACTTTTCCTCTGATGCATACTATAATTTCATAAGAATCTCTATAATATTTGCCATAGAAAGTGCACAACTACTCTATCGTCTTGATGAAAAGAATAAATACGCAATTACGCTTAAACTTAAAATATTATTCAATTGAAATCCATCTTAAAAATTATTTTCAAACTTTTACTTTTAATTGAGGGAGAATAATCGATCGAAACAACAAATCGATTAGGTTAATTTTAAACGCCGCAGATATTTGCGTTTTGCATGTTTGAGGTTATCCAACTTATTTTTGTGACAAATATCTGTTTGAATGATAATAGACATTATCCATCATACTGGAATGGAGTGTCGCCGTTGTTTTGAAATATGACGCGAGAAATTATTGTGATGATTGATCATTTATCTGATCAGTTAAAAATAATCAATAAGAGAATTATACCATTTTTATACATATGAAAATATCAACTACGAAAAACGCATAAGCAACGCTATTGAATGACTGACGGATCGTGGATTTCAAGTTCGAATTCTAAGAAAACTTTAATTTAACGAAAGATACTCTGTTTAATGCATTCCTTTATGTGAAGAATCCGTTAATGATATCAATGAAATCATCTGATATAAAGCTAAAATACGTAGAATGCGCTTATTCCTACATGATATTTAGTAACTGACGAGTCCGCTGATAATTACAACTAATTAACAATAAATCTCTCAAAAATTTAAGATTATTTTTTTGGAAAATTAAAATATAATTTACAATTTATCGACAACATTTTAAAACTTGTTGTTTTTTCTATTTCACTTAACTGAACATTGCAAAATAATCCTAATTGCTTGTATTTATTTAGGTAGTCGTTAAAATTTTACAAGCAGCACGATGCTAATGAATACAGTACAAGAATGAAATTCCACTTTCAAGAAACATTTAAACAGGAGTTAGATTATAGGAGACTCGAATGTAATATGAGTCATTTCAAAGAAAACATGTTTTATTCCAAGGACTTTATCAGACGCCAGATTGAGTTTATTGGCAA
This sequence comes from Rotaria magnacalcarata, assembly GCA_900239745.1. Lineage (NCBI taxonomy): Eukaryota > Metazoa > Rotifera > Eurotatoria > Philodinida > Philodinidae > Rotaria > Rotaria magnacalcarata. The sequence continues at coordinate 12,921 of OENM01002597.1, forward strand.
GCATGCTGCTTTTTTCATTCAA
>OENM01002598.1:0-16024 GCA_900239745.1 Rotaria magnacalcarata
ATCCAAAAGTTAAAATCTGTAAAACCCACATTTCGCAACAGACTTCCATTTCTGATCTAAACACATGTCTACATGTATTTAGATGACAAAAAATCTAGAACCAACTAACACTTCGGGTGTGGGTGTGGATGTGGATGTGGGTGTTGTTTCAGATCTTCGTACCTGATCGACACCCACACCCTAATGAAGAAACCTTTCCTATGAGAACCTAATCTTTAATTTTTCACCAAGTAGCTCACAAAAAGGGTATGGCACCATAGACGGAAATCAAAAATATACAGAATTTGTTTTTGCATATATGTTCTTTTTTCATGTACTCGCTTGATTTTCTAATGATATCACATGTCGAAATGATGTTCATCGCAAGAAAAAATATTGATTAAAATATTCAGTTGTTATACTAGGTAGTTGTCTATCTATCTATGGCAGAATAAATCTTTCTTTATTCTTTATTTCTGAAAACAAAGAATTCATCCCTCGCCATTTTATAAATATAAAGATTTAATATATCTTTATTTTTAAATAATAAAGATTTTTTTCTTTTATTCTTATGTATTTCTCAAATGCAAAAGAATTTCATTATTTTTATTTTATGAAGATAGATATTTTATTTATACTTATTCTTTACTATAATTGAAAATAAAGTGAGACGAATATTTTTGTTACAGAAAAACCAAATTTCTATGTGCTGAATTTCATAAAGTCAGGAGAATTTCCGACACAACGTTTTTGAGAACTTATGGTCCTCTGTAATGCTTTGTAAATATTTTTAGTGCGTGGTCTTCTAATATAATATGATCTTCTATTCTTGGCCCGTGTTTGATAAAAATCGACCATCTTTTAATTTAGTCGATTAAAATTGGCTCTTCCGAATAAAAGATAACTTTTTATTTGATTTTCTTCTTTGCAGCTTTTTCCTCGTTCATAAAATTTTTGAGCAAGCAGTCATTTCATATTGATATTTCTTAAGATGTGTAGCAGAAAAAATACTCAATTACACTTGATCAAAATGGATGAACATGAAATAATTAGACTAAAATTGACTAAAAACACTGCCATTTTAATCGATTATTTTATCAGAAAAACTAAACTAAAATCAGCATTTTTTAATTTTTTTTGGCACAGAGCAAAACTTTTTATCCTGCCCTGCCCTGTGACGGTCTCTGGTACAGAATCGGCAAATGTAATATGGAAATTGTAATAATAATTCATCATATTCAGTTATTGAATTTACTCATCTAATATCACTTGATATCACGTGTGCGCAGAAAAGTTATATTGAGCGATTTTTGTTAGAAACAAGGGCACGTCTACCATGTTTAACTCACTTGAATGTCAATTACAACGACCTCAAAACTGTAACAATGAATTTTACAAGAGATGCAATGCGCCATAATTGTTCTAAAGTGAACCGATTAATTGTTGGAGAGTCGATAACTTTCCCAAAAGATTTTCATCAATACTTTCCTTTATTGTAAATTAAAGAAGCGTCTATTCTTATAATAAAATAAAAATGAACAAGAAATATGAATTGATTTTGATTGGGTTTTCTGATGTACAAAAGATACTAACATTGGGAACCTGTTCATATTGCTTTATTGCTTTATGTTCACAAGTGAAATGATATAACTACTCGAACAATAATTTATGACGGTCGAAGTTGCGAGAGAAAATTGTTGAAACTCAACAGTGAAAACCATCCGAATATTGTTTAATTATATCTATATTGTGTATGTGAGAACAACTATCAAGGGAATATTCTATTGTTGTGACTATATTAATTATAATTGAATGATATGAAAAACAATTTTTTGTTATTCATAGTTTCGTATTAAACAAAGAAAAGAGGAAAATACCATGATTAGGAGTGCCTCATAAGAATTAATATTAGCAAGGTGTGGGTGGGCGTGAGTGTTATTGACAATAAGGACATACACTCGCCCACATTCATCTTGATAACTCTAGACAGACGACCTAATGGTACATTTCATTTTGGGATTTTTCATACATCACTGGAGTCCGAACCCAAAAGCAGCGATTGGGCAGTTCAAAAACGTTCACCCGTCAGTTATAGCACCTGCAATGCTCATTTTCTATTGAGATGCTTGGTGAGCTTTCGATGAAATGAGGTACCTTGGTTGCCAACTCGCAATCTCTTATTTAGTCTTGTAGATATTTATCTTGTCTGATCAGTATTTACTATATGACTTTTAAAAAAATCTAGCTCTATCGCTCTTTCTGAACAAAAATGAGTTTAAGAGAACATTTACAAAGTAGTCGATTGATGAAATATCAATTTCTACAGACCTGTAGATTTTCTGAGACAAGCTTCTAGTTCTGCGTTCAGCGATGATAAGTAGGACTTGCACGATTCTTTGAACAGCATAGTCAGGCTCAAGATGAAATTGCAAGATCTCGAAGTAGAGATCTTCTCAGTTGAAACTGAAAATTTTTGAAGAATCGTCGGACTTCATTCTGAGGAGATTGAACTGTATGGTCAATTCAATCGCAATGTCCGCATCTAAGAACTGTGCGATATAGCTCATTTTAGCAAAATATCAATAGAGAGCAGAAAAGTCGAATTTTTTCACAAAATAGCAATCATGAACAATATTATACACAAATTGTTGTACCTGTGTGTAGTCAACAATAATTCCTGATGCAGAAAAGGTCAAATAATAATAAATGACAACTGCAATACATCTAATTCAGTCGAGGGTCAAGAGAGTCCTGATGACAAGCGTTACTTATAGAAACAGTTATACACACTCTTCTTTAATAAAGACTTTTACCCTTTCAATGCTGACATTTTCTTTCGTTCTGTACGAGCAAGACAAAAATACATATATCTCTCTCTATTGCGTTCTGTCGTCACAATCAGCTGCATTTGAACTGTATACTGAAAAAAATCATTATATTGCGGAACCTAAAAAGGTTTCGTGGTAGATGCGAAACACACAAGGGTTTGCATTTTTGCAACAAATTCGACACCCTCTCAAAAGGTTTTGGCGATCGATACAAAACTCATGAGAAACATTCCTAAACGTTTGATAAGCCTTGTGATGGGTTCGTACTGATCTCCGAAATCTTTTGATAGGGTTTCGAATATTACGACGAATGCGAAACCATTTTTTTCAGTGTAGCGCTCCAATATCATTTGAATCNCTCTTTATTTTCTTAAAACGCACCATATGATATTCGTCGTGTAAGAAGACGACAGAACGCAAAATATTTCTTTGCGTTCTGTATGTCATCTCGTAGATGACATGCCGTATTGAAAGGGTTAAATGAACAAAAAACGGAGAAAAGCTTTCCTTTTGTTTTAGATGAACTATTGTTGATTGACGTTTTATTGCTTAAACTTGGATATGTTCAACGAACAAGTCGAAAGTAATGTATCACAACACAACAGTAAATATCACTATTTTTGAAGTTTCTGCAGATTTAGATTGATTTTGTAGTCGAACGTTACTCCTTATCATGAATATTCATCAACAACATCGCTAAATGAAAACAAGTAGTTTATTGTAAAATAAATTCATCAAAAACAAGACTTCTTTTTAACAAAAAAAAGGAGAGAATGAATTATCGTCTCGAACGATTCTATTAGACAAAATTAATAGAAAATACTATTAACCATCATTAATTAATAGAATATGTAAAGGGATTGTTTATCGTTCTTGTTTTCGATTCCTGATTCGTCTAGCAGGCTTGTTGAATCAATCATGAATTCTTTATTTGATTGAAAATGATGTATCTATCAATTATTATTAAAGATGAGAATGTTTTAGAATAAAATCTTGTTCTAACGTAAATGATCAATTATGATTTTTTGTCATATATCAATTGTAGATCTAAATGTTGTATAGAATAATTTGCCTATATAGATAAATCCTAATGTCCAATAAAGACGATATATTATCGACAATTTAAAACAGACAATATCTGTTCCAACGATGTGCCATGTTCTTATATTTTAAAAATTCATTTGTTTTTAAATCAACCCAAAATAAGTTCAAGAAAACAACGAATCGTATTGCTTGTTTGTAAATGTAAAAAGGACTAAACTTTTTCTTCTGATTAGATCGAGGTTGACATTGATGTGTAACAAAGAAGAACAGTCAGACAAAAAAAATTGTTGAGTAATAGCATGTGATTTGTCAGTTGATAAAAATTGAGTTTTTAACAATAAAATATTTTCTAAGATTCTTTATCTATCTGAAAACGTTTTATGTAGTTTATTATTAACAAAAAGTTGAAAGTTTAGTTTAGTTAAAATACAACAGAGACTGTTGGCAAACTCACTTTGCACGAAAATGAAGACTCTTGTTTTATTTTATCATGTTACTTATTAATAATAAATATTTTTCTAGAAAAATAATTGTAAGTGTTCAGGTCGATTATTTTGCCGGCCGGATCCGCGAAGTTCCGATGAAAACCCGCAGAAAAGATACTGTTTACAGTCAGGAAATGTCGGGAAATGACAGGATCTTGAGGGTGCGGGTATGTGGGTGTGCATGTTGCTCTTCTCTTCGAGCAAAAGCTACACCCACACCTAAACTTTTCTAATTTCTATCTCCATATGAGATATAGATCAGAAATTTCGTTGTTGATCTTAGATATCGATTTAATATATAATCAATATTTTATTTAATCACAAGAAAAAATCTCTATCCTAAAAATGCAAGTCAAAAATGCTATTGTTATACATGAGATCGCAACAACAAGTGAGAGACAAGTACAAATAGTTGACGCTACAATAATAATAAAAAGAACGAATAATCGAAATAAATAAAAGAAAAGAAAGCCTTTATGAAATATGCCCGCAAAACCTTTGTTTTCCAAAAAGAACCATTCACGTAATTCTGACACACGACGCATATAACCACATGTGCATATTGTCAATAGAACGAAGGCAATTATGCCATCAAATGAATATGCTAAAAATAAAAAATTTTAAATTAATTTAAAAAGTTTTTCATGTCTTCAAATTTATCATTAATCATTTTTTTTATTGATAAATTCATCTGGAACAAAAAAAGAAAACAAAAGATGTTTATTTATTTTAAAAGTTTTTCTTAAAGTATCAATAACTAGACCAAATGGTATAAATGAAGAGAAACCTTCTTTATGAATCAATAATTGACCAACTTTCAAAAGAAATTCTTCATTATTTTCAATTTGACTTAAAACTTTGTTTTTTCTTCATATATTCTTTTCTATTCAAATTCTAAGCTATATTTAATCACAAGTGTAATCTGTAAATGAATGAAAATAAATGAGAACAAAAAAAAATAACGTCACAAGCTTTTGTTTTCTATTGTGATTGGATTAATTCTTCGAACACTTCTTTTATTACATGCATCTTTTGACAAAACATCACCAATAAAGAAACCAACAAGGCAAATAAATAAAAGAATGCATGTAGTAGCTGCTTTTTCGCCTGATATTTGTTTTAAGATATATGCACCAAGGATACAAATTATTAAACCTAATATAATTCCATCGACCCATTGAAACCCACGATCTCTCACTACAAGAAAAAAAACTAATGTTGATTCTGGAAAGATCTGTGATGTAATACAATGCCCATATGCCCACATTTTATAAGAATATAACGAGAAGACAGAAGGTTAGGCAACTTCGTAGGCAACGTGCTATGAAGAATATTGATTTTTGAAATTAAACTAACATGATTAAAATAACTTTTCTGCTTTTTCCAGCGAGTAAAATAAGTATTTATTACAATCAAGAAATTAATCATTAATTTAACAAAAATAATCCAACATGTTCATATTGTTCTAATCCATCTTACGATGTTTTTGAGTAGAACCAAGCCATTGAAATAGATGTTTGAATAGGAATTTCCCTAGCAGACACAAGAATTTAGATTATAGACATTCTTATATATGTCAATTGATTTTTACTGTAATGGGAATTATTTATGGAATAAATATGATCTTTTGAAAAATAAAATAAAATAAAAACTGATCTTCAATAGTAAGCATAGAAAATATGACTAGCATAATTTCAACTGCAGCTGACTATTCAATTATGATCGATTCATAAGGAAGTAAATCATTTGCCCTGTATGTTCGACGATATTACAATGCTAATAATAAAATTCTTTGAAAGAAATTGAATAGAGTATTCTTTACTCTGTAGAAATAAAAGCTATCTAAGAAAAGATTTACATCGTATATCTTGAAAGATTAAAGGAAATGTACTACAAAAAAGTTAGATAAGATAACTATAGAATATATTGTACTAACCAATCAGAATGAATTAGATTATATATTGAATATTCCGTTTTTAATTATAAGTCTATAGTATGAGGTAAAGTAGAATTAGTGAATGAAATTCAATATCAAAAGAACTGTATTGATATTCAAGATTGAATAATTATTCAATAACTATTATTTTGTTAATGGCGTACAGAAAATTCTGAAAAATAATGTCAAAAAATTTTGTTTTGATGACAAACGTCTTGATATTGATGAATTTTAGAATGAACAAATATCTCAAGTCAGTTTATTGATCGTATGTTTGGAATTGGGTAGTATTAATCAATCTAGATACAAAATATTTCTTAAGAAACCTGATCTTGAGCAAGAACAGTTAGAAAGAAATATAGGAACTATAATGAATTTCAGTTTTCTTTCTACTCTCATAGTTTAGATTTCAGAAATAAATGCTCTCTCGATAAACAATCTGTAAGTTTATCGAGCAAATATTTTACTATCTTTTCTTGCAGCAGTTAATATGCGGCTTAAGGTCATAAAAGCTTGTCGTTGCTTTTGAATCACTTGATCTGTTGTATCATAATCTGTGATCAATCACATATTGAATAGTTTTACAATAACTATTTAACAAGAAAAAAATGATGAAAGGCGGCGTATATCTTGACTTTTTGATCGCCACAAAAACATTTTTTACATGAAGAATAAAAAACTTATAGTTCAGAAATCTCAGCATAGAAATCTTCTATTCTATTTTGATAGTTATCGAAATCCCTATTCAGATATTAGTATCAAGTAGTCTTTCGCAGAGAAAATTGAGAAGTAAAAGGTAATATAACCTTTTGTTCTTATTCTAAAAATATTCAGATTGGAAAATTTTATTGTTGTAATTTAATATATATTAACAGCTAACTCTATGATTATAACTTACCCATTTGAAAATAAGAATTATTTTGGTTATCATCATTTAATCGTCGTGAACCATGTTCAGATGAATCATCATTAGTTGATGCTTCAACATTAGTTGATGATAATTGCGCATCATTCGATGGTTCAAAATTAGTTGATGCTGTTTCAGAATTCTATGAAGAAAAAAAAATCATAAGACAAAATCTTTTATCTATAATGGTCTACGGGATAATTCACTCATGTTATTTTTTTTCCTTTTCCCAGTATCGTTATTGCAAATGAGGATCTGTATAACTCTGTGATTTACAGAATTTTATTTCAGAGAAGAAAATGAGAATATATTCTAGTTTCGAATCATACGATCTGTAAAAGAAACGCATGAACAAAGTTTTTCATTTAATATTATTCTAGAATAGAATTCTGATTGAATCACGAAGCAAGATAGAGCAAAACGATTCTAAACAGATTGAAATGTCTTTGAGGTCTCTAAAACATTTTTCTGATCGACATCCATCTGTCTGAAGACANCAGTGGCGGAGCCAGGGGGGTGCGAGGGTGGGCTGAGCCCCCCCTACGAACCGTTGAGCCCCCCCTGGCAAGAATTTTGAAAAATCTATTTCTTTATGCAAAAATGTATCAGTGTTTGCTATTTCACATTTTAACATATAAACCTAATTTTGTGAAACCTACGTGCCTTTGAATGAAATAAAATAAAGCATAATACACGCCAATACCAGTTTTAGCGAGGTTTTGTAGGTTAAGAGTGGCTTCTTTCATCTTTATTCAAGACTGCATCAGATCGTTTTTATCATGATCGAGCGGTATGTGTTATTATGAGAGGTTAGATTGAAGATTGATTACGTTTTAGTATTGTTATATCGTTCATTTTGCGAATATTTATACCTTTCCTTATTTATTATCAAATAAATTAACATTTACAATTATATAGTTATATAATATACAAATGATAAACTATAACATTCAACATTATAAAATAAAATAAAATAAAATAAAATATATAAATATAAATGTGTAACAATGTATATTATCACTGTAGTTTCGAATGTAATAAATTCCCCAGAGTTGAAAATTGTGTTCCAATATGGGAATAAACTCCGGCTTGAACTTTCTTCTTTTGATTGTTTTTCTTTGTTCCCTTTTCTTTTTAAAATTAGCGTGCTGTCACGGACGAAGAAAATTAACTTTACACGTCCCAACGGCATCATCTTGCCCATATCACCGTCCAAATTGTAAAAGGAAGAGAACAATGAAGAAAGAAGAAGAATAAAAAGAAGAAAGTTCAATCAGAATTTCATTCTCATATTTGAATAAAATTGTCAACTCTGAAGAACTTATTAAATTACAAAAGCAGTTCATTTTTTTCTAACGAAGAAAACCAGGTAACCGCTAATATCAAAACCCTATACAATTGAATCGAATTGATTTCCAAAAAATAAAGTCATGGAACAGCAAAAGCGTCCAAGTAAAAGCATCAAGTCATATTTTCCAGTGAAGAAACCAAAGGCTGAATCACCTTTAACACCAGCCCTTGCCCTCTCGTCTACTACTATTGATACATCTACAACTACTTCTGCATTACCAGTTATCAACTCATCAGCACAATCAGCTACATCACCAACAATATTACCGACATCAACGCCATCAGATACATCATCATCAGCTACATCATCAACAACTACATTACCAATATCAACACAATCAGCTACATTGCCAACATCAGCACAATCAGCTACATCATCAGCAGCCACGTCATCAACAGCTACATCAGCACAATCAGTTACATCACCAGCAACATTACCGACATCAACGCCATCAGCTACATCACCGACAGACATTAGCCGTTCTATTAATGAGCCACCTAGTCAGCCAATATTATCTTCTTATGTACAAAACAGTGATAAAAGATCATTTCAATCTCAATGGTTTAAAGATCGTCCTTGGTTGGAGTATTCAGTTATACAAAATAAAGCATATTGTTACTATTGTCGACATTATGGAATACTGAAATTAGCGGCCAAAAGTCAATGCAATGCTTTTGTAAGTGGATTTTGCAATTGGAAGAAGGCATTAGGTTTAAATAGTGGTCTCAAACAACATGCATCAAGTGAAAGTCATTTGCAAGCAACAACTAATTATCAAGAGTATCTGCTACGTTTCAATACAAAAACAAGCGTCATTGCCGTATTAGATACCGGTAGATCTCAACAGATTAAACGAAATCGTGATCGAATAGCAAAAATTGCATCAGCGATTTTATTGTGTGCCAGGCAAATGATAGCATTAAGGAGTCATTATGAAAATGAAACGTGAGTACGAAGACAAAAAGTATCTTTCAGATTTTCCATACTACTCTTTAAAATTATTTTAGATCGAATAATCGTGGTAATTTGTTGGAAATTCTTTCGTGGTCATCAGAAACAGATCCAATAATAAAATCTATAATGGAGAGCTCTAACAATGCCACTTACTTGTCACATCAGATTCAAAACGAATTACTTGAAATAATGGCAAATCAAATTCGACGTAAAATAGCTGAACAAGTAAGTGTTATCCCATGTAGCGATCATGGAAATAATAGATGCAATTACATTATAATGCAACCAAAATAATGCATTTTAATGCATTATGTTTGTAAATAATGTATTGCTAATACATTATATTTGTAAATAATGCATGGCAATACATTGTTTGGGTTGCATTGGAATGTAATTGCATCCATTATTTCCATGATCGACTACATGGGTGTGCGTGAGAAGTTTTCGAAATGCTAAAATATCGATGGTACTGTTTTCTGTAAATTCTTAGATCTCTGGAAATTTTTATTCATTAATGGCTGATGAGTCAAAAGATATAAGTGGAAATGCCCAATTATCAATTGTAATCCGAGTCGTGTCAAGTCCAGCCGATGTATTATCCAATAAAAATAAAAAAATACAAGAGTATTTTTTAGGTTTTATTAGATTGCAACAGTTTGATGCAGTCACATTATCAAATGAAATTGTTCAATTTTTAAATTTACACAAAATTGATCTTAAAAAGTGCATCGCCATGTGCTTTGATGGGTGAGCCAGATTATTAGATTATGGATCCGTTTTTAAATAAGAACATTTTTTGCTTATAGAGCATCAGTTATGAGCGGATGCCATGCTGGTGTTCAAACTATTCTTCGTGATAATTTTATGCCGAAAGGCATATATATACATTGTTTTGCTCACAAATTGAATCTCGTTATTATTGATGTATGCCAAGTTGTTACGTACTGTGCGGAATTTTATTCTATCATATCCAAAATAACTACGTACTTTACCGCATCTGGTGTAACAAATGTATATTTTAAAAATGCTCAACAATTATTAGAGCTTGGCAAGCAATATTAGCACTTCTTATTTAAAGATTTTTCTCAATTTCTTTTTTCATATTAGACGAAACAACAAAACTTAAAAAATGGTCAAATATAAGGTGGGATAGTAGATGGTCCTCAATAGACTCCATCATCAAAAATTATCGAGCAATTCTTAAAGCACTAAGCGATTTAATCAATGATGGTGATTCAAGATCTGCTGATGCTAATGGATTATTGATTGCTCTTAAAGAACCATTGTTTATTGTTACTTTATTTGTTATACATAAAATACTTGGACCTATTAAAATCTTATCAAATCAATTACAAGGTATTTGTTTAAGATAGCGTAAATTTCATAAAATAAATACATTTATGTCATTGTTCTCTTTATTCTGTTCAGATGAATCATTAGATTTTGAGACAGCACGAGAATTGATATCATCTATTGTTGCGCAAATGAAAAGCTATCGTGATGATAGTACATTCGAATCATTATATAGTAAAGTAGCACAATTTTGTACTGAAAATCAAATTGACATTAGTCAAAAATCACGGCAAAGACGGCAAAAACAAGTGCCAGCACGTTTCAATGATTGCATTGCTACATTAATAACTGGCCACCGGGAATATGCTGATAATGAAGAACAATATCGTACAACGATTTATTATCCATTAATTGATAGTGTTTTAATCGAACTAAATCATCGTTTTTCAAATGCAAATATGGAAATTTTAATTAGTATATCATCTCTATGTCCTAAAAATGAAAAATTCTTAGATTTTGAAATACTCAAACCATTTGCATTACATTTGGATATAAATCCTGATATGCTGAAAAATGAATTAAACGTATTACGACCAATGTTGAAGAATAAAAAATTATTGGATCTCAAAGAGTTATATTGTGAATTAATTCCATTCGTACCAGCTTTTCCAAATGTTGTTTTAATGGTTCAAGGGGCAATGACAATACCTGTCACATCAGCAACATGTGAAAGGTCTTTTTCGAAAATGAAAACGATTAAGACTGCTCTCAGAAATACTATGAGCGATGAACGTTTAAGTAATTTATGTGTACTATCAATAGAGCGAGATTTCAAAATTGATTTTGACAGTGTGGTTGAAGATTTTTCGTCTAATCATAAAAACAGAAGAATTATGTTAAAATAAAAAAATAAACATTTTTGTTATTTTATGCATTGTGATTATGTGAGTGAATTTAAAAAAATTGAACATTTTTGTTTTTATATGTATTGTGATTATTTTAATGAAATAAAAATTGAGCATTTTGTTTTACTTTTTCGTTCAGCTTATATTCTTCGGAAAGCATCACCAAAAATAATTGTTCACTCTATATCGGAATAATATAAAAAATTCATATTTCTAACACGACTCAAAAATATTCTGGGGGCTGAGCCCCCCCTAGACCAAAATCCTGGCTCCGCCACTGGATTTAACCCATTTTAACGTATTGTTATTGGGCCGAATTTGGAGGATTTTTGACACAAACTGATTGAAAGAAGATTGAATTCTGGATTATATATTGCAATTTTATTGATGGAATGCCAATTTACTCAAAAGATGTTCAATAATTCTATAAGAAGGGTGTGGGTGTGTTTGAATAGTAACCATGACGCGCTTCGAACTTTCTTAAGGGTCTCATGGGGTAGTTTTATCTGGCATAAGTTTTCCAATGAGTCGAAAATCACATACATGCTTTTCATGTTGCACTCCTTTGTAATTAGGATGCGCCTGATTCAACGATGAATTGTAAGCGAGAGATATGATTGACTGTTCGTTTATATTAGCAGGTGGAAAATATTTGAGAATCAATGATGTTGAAAATGACTGCTCGTTACTTTGGAAGTATTTTTGACTGCATCTTTGCACAGAGTGTCCTGAGCGTACTTGTTTCTGAGCAATAGCTGATGAGAGTAAGGAGCTAATAATTTTATTTTCTGTATTGGCATGATGTGCTAGCTTATTGGAAATTTGAATGATGAGATTATTTTATGATGGTAATTGTATGTGTGTAATCATATGCACACTTGTGACGATGCTATTATTGAAGGAGCTAATTTGGCGATGATTTTGTGTCCCTTAGTTGCAGGCCTGTTTGTTTTTCAGATCTACTATTACACTTCATATGCTATTTTCAATTGAGTGATGTTTTATTTATTTATAAATGACAACACAAANGTTTTGCTCTATCTTGCTTCGTGATTCAATCAGAATTCTATTCTAGAATAATATTAGATGAAAAACTTTGTTCATGCGTTTCTTTTACAGATCGTATGATTCGAAACTAGAATATATTCTCATTTTCTTCTCTGAAATAAAATTCTGTACATCACAGAGTTATACAGATTCTTATTGGTATAGTTCAGGACGCAAATGTGTTAAAAAAATCATTCAAAATTCCTATTTTCTATAGAAAACATTTATTTGAAATATGCACTAGGGTTTACTGAAAAAAGAATGGGACGAAGTAACAACAGTTTTTTGCGAATTCAAATAAAATAAAAACCATTTCGTAGACTTTTACGATACTTTTAAAAAATCTCGATGGTCAAAACGTCCCAAAATACCATTTATTTGTTATTGTACCATTGATCACTAGTACTCATTGAAGTCGAACAATCTACACAAATCAACAAAGCGTCTAATAGCGTTAACTACGATACGGATATATTCCAAACATCTTCTTCGCTCATAGTCGAATTATTCTCAATACTGGTAGACCCTAATCAAATTATGGACACACACTTCTATTGTTTAAATGTATTGATAACTTTTTTACTTCTTACCAGAAAATTTTTCGATAAATTAGTGAATTTAATCTAAAATAACAATATATTGAAGTGCAAAAAAAAATGAAAAGTTTCACTTACATGAATGTTGTTGATCTCCTTAATGACGTTATCATCAGCTGGATTAGCACACAGTTTTTCGACAGCCTAAGTGGTTCAACGAATCGATTTTGATGATAATTATGATCGTAGATTTGAAGAAAAAAGTTTAAAACTTACAATTTTTAATTCTTGATCCAATTTTTGTTTTTCTGTATCAGCAGACGACATAACTTCCATTGACAATTTGAAAAATGATGATAAATAAAGATCAATACAGTTATTTCAATACAATGGCTAGCTGAGATTGAAAAGTACAATCGAGTAGTAAAATTGATTAACAATAAACGCCAATTGAGCTAATTACCACCATAAATAATTAAACTTGACGTAGGAAACCTAATAATGATGTTGATCAATAAAAAAGAAAAAGAAACTGTTAACAAAAAATATACCTAATCATCACCAGTAAATAGAACAAATATAAACACCAAACTTTCTTATAATCTAGAAAAATAAACAAATCGTTTTTTTTTCTTTGATCAATGATGTTAAGCAAATATATAGAATTTAATAAACAAAAATATGCATCATTACTGATTAAATGACAGAAGACGGAATATATTTGCGAAAAAAGTACAAAAAATTTTACTTCGGAAAAAAGGCGAAACCTAAAGATTTTTATCATTCAATCCGCAAAAAAGGATCACCGTTAATTAATAATGGCTATCATTTTCAATACTTCATATTGAAATCAGAAATACTTATGTATTTGAATAGCGATCCAGAGAAAAGAGAAGCTATATCTAGTTGTTCATAAAATTGATAGAAAGAGGTCACAATCTACCATCATTAAAACATTATATTTAATTTAATACTATGCATCGCTTTTCAGTTTCAAGTACTGCTGTAGAAACGTACATTAATTCAGCAAAATCGACGCAGTACACTCAATTTTTCTGACGATATGTAAATGATTGAAAACAGGGATGTAACAATGCCATTTGGAGACACATAAAGATTGCCAATTTTCACAATGAAAATCTACCAATACCAACCAATACTTTGTGTTAGTTATAACCAGCGAAGTTAGTTCTATCTGGCGGGAGTATATAAAATACCAATACCAATAGAAAAGATCCCCAGTATTGGCGAGTATTGGTAAAAAACGGTTATTTTCACGAAAACTCACCAATACTGGGGATCTTTTCTGTTGGTATTGGTATTTTATATACTTCTATCAGATGGAGCTAACTTCGCTGGTTATAACTAACACAAAGTATTGGTTGGTATTGGTAGATTTTCACTGTGAAAATTGGCAATCTTTATGTGTCTCCAAATGGTATTGTTACATCCCTAATTGAAAACACTGAAAATGATCCTCTAGACGGACGCTCAGCCAGTCGAGAAATCACAATCACAATCACAATTCATAATGTAATAAGGTAAACAATAGCAAGCGCTCATTAATTGGTTCTTCAGTTTGTCGAAAGAGTTAGATATAGCTTTAATACATATAGATAGAGAAAATTACTCTTCATTGAATTGAGCTCTTGATTTGTTTTTAAAAAGGCATGTAAAGATAAAAATCACAGAGGACGCTGGCGTACAATAACGATTCCCCAGGTCCATCATTCTCTATGAATATTTTACTGACGACAAATGACAATCGTTGACATTGTATGCAAGATACATAGAATATAGGTACAGTGTGAATTGATAGACTACATATATGCTCATTTCATATGACTAAAGTTTTATATGGTCACATATATCAACATACGCGACAGTGTCATCTATAAAGTCATATATAGTTGGTCATCTTTGAATATGATTGATTTAATTTAATTTAAGAAAAAACAAACATAGACAATGAAAATGAAATTGGAATTGTTGGTGATATGTTTTCATCTATTAGGATTTATTGTTTTAATGCACGGACTTTTCCCATTTTCATCGTCAATAAATAAAATAACCAACCGACCTTGTTTTGATTTTCAAGGTTTTAAAATAGAAATTTAATTTTAATTTTAAAAATCGTTGCTTTTTTTAGAATCGTCAAAACGTCATGTTATATTAATGATAATCGATGCACTTCGTGCTGATTATGTATTCAATCGTAATCATTCATATTATTTAAAAAGTATTGAAAAATAAGAAGAAATTGGTAAATGTTTATCATATAAATTACGTTGTCATTCTCCAACAGTAACATAACCTCGATTGAAAGTAATCAATTTTGAATAAAAGAATTTAAAATAAAATAAATGATATCCAGGCATTATTAACGGGTACAATTCCTTCAGTTTGGGATGTGATTTTTAATTATAATTCAAGTCAACTTGAATTAGATAATTTATTATTTCAATATAAAAGAAAATATCCTTACAATAAAATTGCTTTTTATGGCGATGATACTTGGATTAGATTATTTCCGCATGATATTTTTCATCGATCCAAAGGTCTTCAATCATTTTTTGTTACAGATTTGAAAGAAGTTTGATTATTTATTAATAATTACTTAGATTGATTAAAATGTAACTGATGGTCTTTATGCAGAATTAAATCAATTAAATGGTTGGAACTTTTTAATTATTCATTATTTAGGTCTTGATCATATTGGCCATGCATCAGGAGCTTTTAATGATTTTGTTAAAGATAAA
>OENM01002599.1:0-10861 GCA_900239745.1 Rotaria magnacalcarata
GACAGAATGCGTTTTTTGCTATAATTTTACATCATTCGATATAGTTAAACGAGTTTTAAACGAATGTCTGTATTGAGAACTGTTGAACTACTTTATTGGAAGCAATTGTTAACAGAGATGCCGAAAAAATCACTTTTCCCAACCAGAGGGTTGACCCTACCGCATCTGATAGAGAAAACCGATGGGTTTCAACCCAATTTTTATTTCTATTTCAGCGAATAGGTCATTGGGTTGGGTTGAGCCCTTCAACCCAACTCGCCGGGTAACCCATTGGGTTTACCCTGGTTATAATGCATTTCAATTCGCTGCTATGTATAGAAATTTGTACACTGCTGATAGAGGTCTATGGCTATCAACAGATTTCTATTACATTTGTGAACGAAATCATTTTCATTTGAGCGAATAAATTCACGAATAAAAATAAACTGAAGAGTTATTATTATTCATTTGAATGTAATATAATATCAAATTAATCGAATCTAAAATTTTATTTAGGAGTAGTGTCATTAAAAAAAATTGTACTGATCCGAAATCGATATCTATATAGTGATTTATTTCTCTAATATATTGAAAACAACAGTGATGACTTCCAAAAGTTTTAATTTTTTTAAGTCAATGTAAAACTAAAATAAAAACTTGTAGCTCAACAGGACTGGCCCGAGACAGCAAACATTGGGGGGTTTGTCTCGGATTTTTCTAATAAGAGTAGCAAATTTTCTAACAGAAAGCAAGAAAAAAACAAAAGTTTTTGATTATTGGGGGTCGTCACAACCGCCGGGACGGGCCAGCCCTGGAGCTCAACTAGCATGGTGTACTAATGTACAATTATGATAGAAATCGCTCGAGAGGTATTCTGAACAACAGGAATCGAAGAATATCGAAGGCAAAGAAAAGATCTAGTAAAGAAGATAGTGAAATCTACCTCGATAGCAGAAGCACAACAAGAGACATGAAACAGAGAAGGGAAGAAGAAAATAGGTGATTATAAGACAGAGATATAAAGCAGAGGTCATACGACGATAAAATCCGATTCTTGTCCGTTACGTTTGACTATGCGATTAAACCAATTATAAATATGGAAAACATGATTCATACCCTATGTTGTTTTGCAAAGAAATCTGCATAAAAATCTCCTTTGCGGATGATTTTACAATATACATTATTCATGGGTTAACCCAAGGGTAACCCGATGGCTGGCCAATTGGGTTCATACGTTAAGCTTGACCGATGGGTTAGGGTTTAAAATTCTCAAATGGCCGGAGAACTACGTTGGGTTGGGTTAGGGTTTACCCATGGGTCGCCAAACCCGGTGGGTAGCGGTGACGAGCCCACCCATTTGGCATCTCTGATTGTTAATAATCTCGGATTCTCATTACATTTAGAGTGAATAACCTTGCAAATGTTTTCATTAGATACAGCGTGAATAACGACATATGTTCACATTTTTTTCATAGTGCTCGGGTGAGATATCGTTAGAAAATTGTTCAGGGTAAATTTTTAAGCACCTGAACCTCCAAAAGAGTAGTTTGTGGCATGCAAGAAATGGATCGACACTAGCTAGCCTTATTATTTCTTGAAGTTTTTAATATAATTTTCTTCGCCATAAAGAGAGGAAGAAAGTTATGCATTTTTTTGTAGTGTATGTCTTACCATGGTTGTAAGAAAGATGCATTTTCACACATTTGCAGTCGACTAGCCGAAACTGTGGCTAGTGATATTTTGAAATTGTCACTACAAAAGATCTTCAAAGAAAATGCAGATGATACTTAGAACAAACATAAAACAATGAATCAGACTAATTATATTTATCAAAAACTATTTTCCGTATAAATTGGGCCCGTATCCTCCCTCAGCTATTTTATTAAGTTTTGTTTTTATCAGTCTTACTTTATTAGAGAGTTATAAAACATGGTGTAAGACGATAGAGTATGTCACTTTAGAAAAAGTTCTAGAATCCAAATTCGACTTACTTTATAATTTATCTAGCATAGTCGTCGTTTTTGAAAGAAACAAAATAGTAAACAGAAAAGCATCGAGTTCGGTATCACTTTTCGTCTGCTATTTTAATTCTTCATTCGATGAGACTTCAAATAAGTTCACCATTGTTCTTTTACCAAATGACTGAAGTATTTCTGTTTACCTTGTTTTTCTAGCTATATCAATATTTCTTTTAATTTGTTTTCGTCATTTTAGGTAAATGTAACAAGCATTCGGATTGTAAAAATGCTGGAACTTGTAAGAGTGGGATCTTTTCGAACTATTGTGAGTGTCAAAAAGGTTTCACTGGTGCGTACTGCGGAAAAGGTATGTCTGAAAATTCTTTAACTTCTATTTTTATTCAGATTGCGAATAATACCATTTTTCGTATGAGGAAATCAGGTAGTTTTTTTTATATCTTGTGGTCACTTTGAAACAGAAGTGAAATCATGCGGTCCATCTTTATAAATAATTCAGATAGTCGACCGTTTTTATTTTTCTCCAAAATATGAATGTTTCCTGCGTATTTGTCTTACTGAAAAATATTTATTTAATTTTTCATTTCATCTTGTACTTCAGGAAAAGACCTTTTAGGGTAGGAATGTTAAAAACTAGTGGTCTTGAACCTAGATTAAATTATTTTAATGCAGATCGTCCATGTATCACACTCAAATACCTGCATCCTACTTTATAATTCGCAAGAATCCGAAGTCAATTTCTTATGGAAACGTTTTAAATTCCTCATTCTCTAGCTCGGCTGTGCTATATTCAACAGCAACTGCTAAAATACTCACACTTTAGGAATAGAACTGCAATGTTGACATCAATTTCGAATGATTGTTCATCCATATTAAAATGCAGAAACAATTTGCACAATCAATATTTTCTGGAGTGTTTACTGCTCAGTATAGATCTAATCGAAATAGGTTTCTGGGATCGAATTTGGTTTCAATCACCTGTAGATAATTATTACAACCATTCATCGATTGACTGGTGAATTCGTTGGTCTCTATTAGACGCTGACTCTCTCTAGTTAGTTAACTGATAATAGTCGCATATGTTACTAAAAAACGTTAATTTCCATCATATATCGTTTCACGAAAACTAAATTCCGCGCTGTTTCACCACAAGGTTGATTCCGTTTTCCATATAGTGTTGCTTTTGTAGAGTCATAAGTTGATAGTTATGCAAGAATCGGACACAATGCGTTTTTTGCTATAATTTTACATCATTCGATATAGTTAAACGAGTTTTAAACGAATGTCTGTATTGAGAACTGTTGAACTACTTTATTGGAAGCAATTGTTAATAATCTCGGATTCTCATTACATTTAGAGTGAATAACCTTGCAAATGTTTTCATTAGATACAGCGTGAATAACGACATATGTTCACATTTTTTTCATAGTGCTCGAGTGAGATATCGGTAGAAAATTGTTGAGGGTAAATTTTTGAACACTTGAACCTTCAAAAGAGTAGTTTGTGGCATGCAAGAAATGGATCGACACTAGCTAGCCTTATTATTTCTTGAAGTTTTTAATATAATTTTCTTCGCCATAAAGAGAGGAAGAAAGTTATGCATTTTTTTTGTAGTGTATGTCTTACCATGGTTGTAAGAAAGATGCATTTTCACACATTTGCAGTCGACTAGCCGAAACTGTGGCTAGTGATATTTTGAAATTGCCACTACAAAAGATCTTCAAAGAAAATGCAGATGATACTTAGAACAAACATAAAACAATGAATCAGACTAATTATATTTATCAAAAACGATTTTCCGTATAAATTGGGCCCGTAGTCTCCCTGAGCTATTTTATTAAGTTTTGTTTTTATCAGTCTTACTCTATTAGAAAATTATAAAACATGGTGTAAGACGATAGAGTATGTCATTTTAGAAAAAGTTCTAGAATTCATATTGGACTTACTTTATAATTTATCTAGCATAGTCGTCGTTTTCGAAAGAAACAAAATAATACACAGAAAAGCATCGAGTTCGGTATCACTCTTCCTCTACTATTTTAATTCTTCATTCGATGAGGCTTCAAATAAGTTCGCTGTTGCTCGTTTAGCAAATGACTGAAGTATTTCTATTTACCGTGTTTTTGTTAGCTATATTAATATTTTTTAAATTTGTTTCCTCGTTTTAGCTGAATGTAATTTGATCTGTAGGCATGGTGGAACTTGCAAAGATATGAATACTTGCACCTGCCCGAAAGGTTACTCTGGTCAGCNNATGTGAATATGGTATGTCTAAGATTTCGTTAATCTTCATCTTTTATTCAGATTGTGCATAATATCATTTTGTGGGTGCGTGCATTATGGAGTAGTTCTCTTATATCTTGTGATAGTTTTGAAATAGACGTTAAACCATGTTTACAAATAATTCCGATGAAAGTCTGTTTTCAACATTTATCTAAATTGCACATGTTTCCTGTGTCCTTCTCTTAATGCAACATATTTATTTAGTCTTTTATCTCATCTTGTAGTTGTGGGAGAGACCTCACGATTGGAATGTTAAAAGGTAATGGTTTTGGCAGGATTTTCAATTCTTCTTTTGACGACCATCTATCTAAGAGACTCAAATGCTTACACACTATTTTATAATTCGCAAGGTTCCTAAGTTTCTTATGGAAAGAATTTGAGATTTCTCAGTCTCGAACTCGACTTTGTCATACTCATCGACAGTTGTTAAAATACTCATACTTTTTAAATAGAACTGCAATGCTAACATCAACTTTGGATGATTGTTCAAACATATTGTTTCATGAAAACTGGATTTCGTAGTGTTTCACCCTACCGTTGATTCCATTTTTGATAGTCTTACTTTTCTAGACTGATAAGCTGATAGTTATGCAAGAATAGGAGCGATTTTGTTTTTTCTATAACTTTTTATGGTTCGATAGAATTCAATGAGCTCTAAAAAAATATCTATATTAAGAACTGTTAAGCATTTTTATTAGAATCGAGGTTTTTGAAACCTCGATTTCTTCGTAGATCTAGGGTTAATGCACGATTTTCAGTAAAACTTGCTTCCCTAAGTGCAACTATTACTGAAGACGCTTGGGATTACTTTCATTACATGCAATATGAAAATGGCATCTATTAACATATTTTTCATAGTGGTCGGATGAGACATGCTCAGAAAAATTTTGAAGCCTAAATTTTACGGAGTGATCTTTCAAAGGAATCGATTGCAGCATGCAATAAACATATCTACACTAGCTAGCTTGATTATTCTTTGAAGTATTGTATTCTTTTTTCTTCGTTATAACTTATAAGTGGATGGAAAAGATGACTCGTTCTTTTTTTATGTATTATCATTGTGGAAAAATCAATTTTTACACCATAGCATACCAGACAAAGTCAAACCATTGAATGGCATTTTGAAATTTCCATTAAATAGTTTACTTTCATGCAAAATGTGCATAGTATTTGTAACAAACATAAAACAATAAATCCGACTACTCATATTTTATAAAAAAAATTTTTTCCGTAAAATGTTGACCCGTATCCTCCCACAGGTGTTTTCGACAAGTCTTATTTTATTAGAGAATTCGAAAATACGATGTGAAACGCTAGTGTATATCACATTAGAAACACTTCTCGAATCCATCATTGAGTTTTTTTCTTGTGTCAGAATCGTACTTTTTGAAAGCAGTAGAGTAATGCACAGAAAAGCATAGAGCCCATTATTCTGTTATTACTAAACGAATGAAGTATTTCTCTTTACCGTGTTTTTGTTAGTCAGCTATATCAATATTTTTGAAATATGTTTCGTCGTTTTAGCTTTGTGTGATGTGCGTTGTAAGAATAATGGTACTTGTATAGGTTGGAATCTTTGTGAGTGTCCGAAAGGTTACTCTGGCTTGCTATGTGAAACAGGTATGTATGAGAATTCTTTAAATTTTATCTTGTATTCAGATTGTGAATAATATTATTTTGTGGATTAGCTTATTATGAAGTATTTCTTTTATATCTTTTGAGCACTTTGGAACAGAAACAAGCACATACCATTTGTGGTGTTAAAATCATTCAGATAGCCGCCCGTTTTCCTATTTTTTTCAAAATTTGTCATAAGACAAGATCCTGTAATGAATACAAACATTGCACACTTGATCAAGCTTAAACGAAGAATTTTTGGGTACTTTTCTCTTCGCGTAATATGATCCTACTGAATTCTGATTTATAAAGACTATGTTCATCAACGTTGTAGAAATTTTTGAGTGTAATATAAGATTTAGAGTTTTCTTACCAAATATATACTCAAATTATGGTGACTATTAGAGTCTTGTTCATTTCTATGTTTCATCGATATTATAAAGGTCAATTTTTAAAAAATATTTTTACGCAGTTGATTCACAGGGAATGATTTAGCTAGCCTTTAAACCATCGACGTAGTTGTTGCGCAATGAAAATATGAACACTCCTTTTAGATTGTATTCAAAAAACGGCCTATGAAATTAGCTTTTCGCGATAATTTAAGTTTTCGAAGAGTCACAAATGAAGTTCTGTGAAGGAAAACAGAGAAATCCGTTCATTTGTATTTCTATCAAATAGGAGATTGAAAGTTNAAAAAACAATCAAACTTCTGCATGATACGATGCCTATGATAAGGATAAAAACTTAAAAGGATCCCACCAGCAATTAGCATATGTTGTGAAGTGTAAATATTGAAATCTAGCTTTGAATATCAGTTGAAAGTGTTACTATTTTTCACCATCAATAAAATTTGGTCTTACTGAATCGAAACGGACTTGAAAATCAACAAGAATTTTTGATTAAACGTCATTAGAATCGAGCTTAATTTCTATCGGTTGAATAACCATGACGTTTAGAATATTATTTCTAAAAAATAGTTTTATGGTTTTAAAATCAATGCTATTATTGTTGGTCGATGCAAAGTATAGCATATGAACTCAAAATGATCTATTCGAAAACTAAAAAATAAAGACGACAAGTGAAATAGTGAACAAGGTACATTCATATCTTCATATTTCTCTTGAACCGAGTAGATTAACAACGTATTACATATAATTCTAGTTATGCAGTTTCTGTTTCTTGATCTTAACAAATTCTGAGAGACTGTTTATAGGAAAACAACGAGATGTCATTAAAAACAATATCTTGTTAATATCATTAATTTTCGTTGTAATCATCAGTAGAACGCAAATTAAATCTTGAAAAACAAACTCAATTTATCTACGGCAATTATCATTTGCAATTACAAGAAAAACTAGGATATAACATAAAAGAGACAAGATGTCAGTACTCTATCTTTTTTGGTTGTATAGTCTGTTATGCTTTAAGAGTTGAAATTAGTTCGCTTTTCCACAAAACAGATATAATGATCAGCTCACATTTTCCCTTGCATGCATCATTTATCAAACATTTATCTCGTCATTTTAGCCTCATGTGAACTTCAATGCAAGAGAGGTGGAGAATGTAGCAACAGTCAAAAATGCAGTTGTCAACGTGGTTTTATCAATTTAACCTGTCAAACCAGTATGTTTGAATTTTCTTGAGTCTTAATTTCTACTCAGATCGTAAACAATTGTATTGTAGAATCTAATGAATTATGCTCTGATAAATATACCAATGTCACAACATCTCTCTTAATTACGTTTGGGACTCTTTCAGATATATATCCCTATTGGACATCTACGTTCTATAATTTGATAAATAATATACTAAGGCTTTGGTTGGATTGGGGTTGGGACTGGTACTGGCATAACAATCGATTTTATTTTGTGGATATAGTTCATTCGGACAATGAATGGCATAGTGTAGAATCCGATCGCACACCAAAAGATACTAAGGGTTTAATGTTCCTTGTCTATGTGCCGAAGAATGGCATTACATTGTTCAAAATCAAACTTAATAATCTAGGGAGTAGTTCACATTATGAATTTTCTGCCTATTTTCTAAATGTCATCAAACAGAAAGCTGGACAAGGTGGTGAACCGAATGTTATCTTTGAACTGCGAGCGTCGGCAGCAGCTGGTTCATTACTTGCATATATAGATGTAGGGAAGATACCTCATTCTAAGACACTGACTTGGTTACAACGTGGCTTCTCATTCATAGTGCCAAAAAATCCAGTTGAACTAGTTGTTACCATCAAAATTACAGGCGAAAACAGTGTTTTAGCCATTGATGATATCCAACTACGTACTTGTTCAACTAACCATCCTGTTTATGTTCCTCCAGGTAAGTGCATCTAGTATTCTTTTGACATGATATGATCATTCCTTTATCTCGCAAGCTATTCCACAGGCAATTCGACTGTATCTTATTCTATTTTTTTAATTGAATTGTTAAATCCTCGTTGAGTCATAAATCACGTTCGATGCATCTGCCTTCTGTCGTTTGTTAATATTCCGCTAACTATAAGCTTGAGCATAGTGCTAATTACAGAAACGAAATGAAATGCTTATTGTTTTTTTAAGAAGATATGGAATAATGCATAGTTTCAACACAATGACAGATAGTTAGCCTATGAAAAATTCAAATAATAATAGCTCGTGATCACCGTGCAACTTATTCCTCTCGAATTTTGAAAAATATATCATTTTTGTAATATTTCTACCAGTTATTGATGCAGCCGTTCATGATATTACTTAATGTAAATGTGGGAATTTAAAAGTATGATAATCAAAAATGAGTAACGTTTGGTACATATAGCTATATTGTTGCGGAACAGTTTTCTTTTAAACTGAGCCCACAATTGTACATGCTTCGTTTAAATCCACAATTTTTACACCTTATAATTGCACTAATACATTTGTAAGATGTTCTTAGCTTGATTTAGTTATGCCGCAAGAATTAGCAATTATTATAATGATTGTTTTTTTCGGTATAGTATGGAATAGTCGGACCTAATCGAGTGTAACAGTTTACGAATGCTTGCATTTAATAGTGGTTAAAGAAAACGAACCGCCCAAACATTGCATATTCCTTACGGGTTATTGCTATTTTCTCTTAGACTTGAAAGTTTAATAACATGTATCGATATCAATTTCGAATTTTATTATTGTAGAATACAAACTGCTCCACTATCGAAAATATTGCGGTTTTAGATATGTGCAGTGAAAGATTTTGATAAAATCGTGAAGTCGAAGCAGGTTTAAGTTTTACAACTGCAACTTAATGCAAATGTTGCTTCTGGCAATGTATTGATAGCATATGAGTATACTGTATGGCATTGCTAAGGAACGAAATTTTGAGCTGTAGAATTGAGTTTGCTTATACATAAAAGCAATATAGCGATCTTACGATAGTAATTATTACACTGCATTGGTATATCGTGTATTTTTTCGGCACTACATAATTTTCTTGGCGAACTCATATTTTCAAATGTTAAATGATAATTTTTTTCCCTACTAGCCAGTCGTTAAGCAATTCGATTTTAGCTCCTCGAAATCTTATATAGAGTTCTTAGCTTCTGACTTCATGATAGGTAGAACATTTCCCAAAAGCTCATGTCAAACATTATGTCAGAGCACTCGAATTATTGTATTTCGATGAAATTGAAAATCAGTCAGAATAAAAATGATTCAACTCGAAAGGCATAACATTTTCCAGACGTTGTAACCAATAAAATAAGTTTATAAGTGACTTGAAGAAGAGTATTTCGGATTAAGTGTTGCCAAATATGTAAAGTAATCATGAACTAATATTCTTATGGAAGTCATCTGTACGATCCACAGACAGGACAATAGTTTGCATATTGTATTCTCTATTTTGAAATTTGCCAATAAATCCACTGTTTACTGATTAGTGAAAAGAGAAAGAACCTTTTTCTCTAAAAGCATGACGAGAAGAATTTCAGCTTAGAGGACTCAAATGTAAGACCGGTTTAAATAACTTTTAAAAATAATTGCTGATAGTCCATGAAACGATCATATGCTTATTAAAGTCGACCTGGGTTTTCTACGATTATTTTCCATCGTTCGGATTCACTAGTACGTAATTACGTTCGTGTTTATTGTATACATTTATAGAACACAGTAGCAGAAAATCAACTCCTCGGTTCTTAAATGAATATACCCGAAAAGGAACATTTTCAGAATTCGTTTACTAATACCAATGATATCTTTATCGCTAAATAGCTACGTCCATTGTGTAGAGTACTTTGTTGTAATCTAGAATTATCAGAAAACTTAAGTTTTTGAATTTCTTCTAAAAAAGTACTAAGTTATAAAGATCGACAATAACATAGTTTATGTAACCAATTATAAACCTTTTGCAGATATTAGTGTACTATGGTTACAATAAAATATGAAAAGTATCTGTATTTTTACGAAAATTGTATGCATCATACAGAAATCTCTGGATCATAATCATGAATTCTATACCTGTTCGAAATTTTAATTAACGTTACAGTTGTTCTTCATTTTTTATTGGAAAATTCTTTATTTTGTATAGCTAAAAAAGCATCAATTTAATTATTATTGTTCAACGTGGGTTGTATCATCAATGGGAGAATGATTCCAGCAAGAACAATAGGGGCTAATTACATTACTTTAAATTAATGATCTCGACATCCTACTATGAGTTCAACTTTCGATAGATTTGTTTTATTCATGCATTCCGTCGAATAGTTGATTGCCAAAATATAACCTCAAGATTATTTGCTAGTTTCTATTGTCGTAATGATGATATGTACTTCTTATTCTCTGCAATATAAACTGAGAATAAGCCCAATTCCAAGGTACTACATAGATATATAT
The DNA here is from genome assembly GCA_900239745.1 of Rotaria magnacalcarata. Lineage (NCBI taxonomy): Eukaryota > Metazoa > Rotifera > Eurotatoria > Philodinida > Philodinidae > Rotaria > Rotaria magnacalcarata. The sequence continues at coordinate 10,706 of OENM01002599.1, forward strand.
TATGTATAGGCAACATTACAATTTTACCTTCGAAAAAATGAAATAGAAAATTTTCCTTGGTGAATACGAAAATATTAAGCACAATAAATAATTAAAGTAGCAACATTTTGGGGTTGGTGGAAAACGTAGAAAAGGAAAACGCAGAAAAGGAAAACG
>OENM01002601.1:0-15699 GCA_900239745.1 Rotaria magnacalcarata
AACATTGTTTATAAGAGTTCTAGACAGGTACTATGCCATTTTTTGAGGGGGCCGATTTCTCCACAAAACGTCTACCCACCTTTCTATAATTTATACATTGATATCGTATAGGTTTAAGGATAAATAGGTATGCAGATTTGGAGACCCCACGCTCAAGAATGAGAAGAATTTCCAGAAATTTATGTAAATACCGTAATTTCTGCTAACTACGGGAATTTCTAGAAATTCTTCTCATTATTGAGGGTGGCGTCTTCAAATCTATATACATATTTATCCTTTAACCTATGCAATATTAATATAGGATTTTTCATAATTTCCGAAATTTCCAGGAAATTTCCGAAATTTCCAGGAAATTTCTTCATTTTAGTTTTGGCTTATGGTAAATAATATTGCGGTAATTACAAAAGTTTCTGATATTTTCTAAGGCGTGAATTTTTCATCATTGTCGTTTCAGAAATATGCATATTTAGTAAGCGAATTTCCTTTTTGGGAAATCTGCCAACTGTTGAAACATAGCGTAGAAAAGGTTTATGACTTATACGACTGCGCACTCCTATTAATGATCTATAGAATAATCTAAAGGAAAAGTTCTTGACAGTAGGTATGTGGAATTAAAAATAAGATTAACGGCTGATCTTGACTTACAGCTTACATTTACATAAGCTAAAAATTTGACTTTACTAGTTTTAGACAATCAGCTTTCTAATTAGATTGCATAGAAATTTATATTTTTTCTAATATGTAACATATTGGAGTCATTGAAAATATTCCTATAGAATCTCTCTTCAAATAAACATGAAGATACATAATTAATATTATGTGAATAGGAGGCATTGTAAGATATCGAACGGTAGATTTTCATGGATGCAATTTAAACATAATAGTATTCAATTTCAGCTCAACCTGAATAAGGTATATTTATCTAGGTATTATAAACAAAAACAAGCTTTTCATATGATCATTAGTATCAATTCTAACAATTTTATTTTAGAAAAAAAAATTCTTATGCAATTAATGACAGAGTTTAAATTAAATCGAACAAAAAAGAACTTTATTTTCATCTAGTTTCAAATTCATGAAGTGATAATGACTCTTTTATTACCGATAAATGGGTACAATAAACCTTAATAATTATTTCTAACGAATTAATTCTCTGTATAATTTAATAGATATGCAAAGTGGCAATAATCATCTATATTTTATTCTGAATAGATAAAGCATGCTTCTCGTATCACGCACGACCTGAAAATTATATTCAAGTATACAGATAGAAATTTAAGGTGTTCTGGGAAAATGTCGAAAGTGAAAAATAAAAAAACAATGATGCCTCAAGTATATGGCGATTGTAACCACATATACTTCATTGTTTTTTCTTATAATTTTACTAGTGTAGAATTTTAGTCAGTATTGATAGGGATGACTAACTATTGATACAAGTAAGATAAAGTAACAACAACTGATAAAGATTGGATATGCACTATTAATTATTGTGCAGCTAAAGTGCACACTGATTAAGATAATCGATTGATGAAAACTGTTTGCAATCATAGTCATCTTCCAGGAAAAGGAAAACTTGAGGTTCGTGAAGCTCGTGAAAAAATGACATATTAAAAAAACAATTTCTCAGCCTTAGTATTTCAGCTTAATTTCATACAAAAAACATACATTATATTATTTACAATTCTCTAAAATATTAACTGACAACGTTTCATGTCAATATTGTTTTTTGACACTTTTCTTTTTCCTTCTTTCGGCATTCCTACTATCGACGTTTTTCCTTTCGACATTATGACGGCCAACCAAATATAAAGCCTTTGCTCACTGTCATACTATGAGACGAAAGAGTTCAAAGGACTAGAATTCCGTGGGATCATTAAAAGGAAGAGATTGAATATAAGACACTTATGTTTGTTCTTCTTACTAAAGTCATAGCTGCTTATGATAAGGAATATCTCGATTAATAAACAGTGTGCATAAGGAGTATTAAATCGTGATGAAAATCATATTACGTACGAACACGAAATAATCATCAATTATATCTGTCTATATGAAACTTGAGAACTTGTGTCAACACGTCAACTAAAATAATTTTGAATGGAACGTAAATCTCTAAAAATACAAATATAATAAATCGAAGGACAACATCATGTTCAGCTTTTGTGAAATCGAACAACAAGATGTTTTATCTGTTAGAGAAAAGGAAACATGATATGTAGCTCATCCATAATTATACAAAACACATCGAATCATTGTAAAATTTATTTCTGGCTACTACTCATTATCGTTTTCCTTGTTACAGTTTATTAAACGGCCTATTGAATTAATTAACAGTCTATAAATACATGAAAGACATGTATGCTGTTCATAAAATGAAATTTTTTAAATGTTCACAGTAGTATGCTATATTTTGAGCACAGCATGTCTTGCAGTTCATTTCAATCTGATGTCGTTTACAGTTTAGTCTGAGTGAGCATACTATCAATAATTTAAGACAAATGTCAAACGAACGTTTGTTTCAAACTTCTTATTAGTCTTTTTTTTTTATGTTATCTGTTATTTCTGATAAATCGAAAATAGTTTCACGGCGAATTTCAAAAAACTTCAATATTAAGTTTCTTACAAAACAAAAATTTACTATTCAAATATAAATTCAAGTTTATTTAGATACGTGCATACATCGCAGTGTCCTGATAAATCCCGAGCGGAGACGTCCTTTGCAAAGAGATTTTTCGCTGGAATCTTGACAAGCGCTGCGATGTATGGATACGTGTCAAGAGAACACTTTTTTTTAAATTAACACTTAAATAAAAAAAGTAACTTAATTTTACTTCTATAAAAAGATTCTTTCTGTTGTGGCGTATTGGACTTTTAAATGGAAGTGAATACAATATTATAGGTTTGAAATCATCCGAAGCGTTTTCAGTGATTCTGTTAGTGGTAGAACAATTAGGAAGGAATAAGGAAAGTGCAAAAAAAAGAAGGTTTACGCCATCAAGTGTCGAAAAGAACAAAACCCTCGAAATATTTCGATTTCTTTACTATTTTGAATATAAACCCCCCTACAAAATAGAAGCCCATGTGTGGTGTCTCTGTTCCGCAAGCTATAATTTCGGAGTAAAGCATGCCCTGATGTCTATTTTGCGTTATTTGATAGAGAAATGTCCATCCTTTCATTTTTCATCGGTTTTAGTTCATTTTTCATGAAGTAAACTTTGATTTTCAACGGAGAAATCTAACCCAGAGGGTGGGCTTCTATTCTGTGTAGGGGTTTAAGTAAGATTTTTGAACTTACATCCAATCTCCCGAAAGAGAAAAACAATTATAATGAGGTTATTTATAGTTTTTAAAATTTACTTTCGCCAGACTTCCTGATCTTTTAATTTAATATAAATACTCATCATACTTATCAAATTGGCGCAAACATTTTTGATGATTAGATTATTGTAAGATTAACTGAGAATTAGTCCTATGTTTACTTATGAGTAACATATTTGTATAATGTTTTCTTAGCCGAATACGATTATAATAATGTATGTCTAAGGAAACAACACTAGTTGGTATTTTTGCGCCTAGCCGATAGCGAACTTTGTCTATGATATTATATTTATTAGACATGATTTAATTCTCTTCTTTTGTTTTATCTTAATTTATTTAAAATTTAATCAATTTAATTTGATTTGATCTTATAGTTTATTAATTTAAATTTAAAATTTTTATAAATTGTGACATTTTGTATCTCGATAAGATACTTCGTCAGACATAAAAATTTAAGACAAATGACAAATGTAGTTACAAATAAGCAAATTTTCTTTTCCTTCAGTATTAGTCATACTGTTGATAGTGATGCGGAAAACAAGACGGTAATAGTAATAGCTAGATAAGCATTGAATCCTTTTTCCGTATCACTATCAACAGTATGACTAATACTGAAAGAAAAGAAAATTTGCTTATTTGTAACTACATTTGTCATTTGTCTTAAATTTTTATGTCTGACGAAGTATCTTATCGAGATACGAAATGTCACAATTTATAAAAATTTTAAATTTAAATTAATAAACTATAAGATCAAATCAAATTAAATTGATTTAAATTTTAAATAAATTAAGATAAAATAAAAGAAGAGAATTAAATCATGTCTAATATGCCAACCTTCTTAACCCAGGTCGACTGATCCGATATCGGATTCGATAGGAACCTGGAAATATCCTACAATCCGATACAATTCTATTGGATTCCGGTTCGAGGAATTGATTCCTCGACCCAGAATCCAACGATAATTCTGTAAGATCTGATAGGATCCGATAAAATCGTATTGGATTGCAGTCGGATCGGATGGGTTCCGATAGGTGCCTACTGTCGGATTGCTCGATCTGGGAACAAAACAAGAATATTATATTTATCGAATGAACTACCGATATCTAGACTGATGTCCATCGAGATTTAGAACGCATAAAACAAATTCTAGTGACATATGTGAAGTCTCAAACTGAAGCATGTGTTACAGAACCGCATGATACATGGTATGTACACAGAGTAATCGAGCCTCAAATTTTTATCTCGCACAGAGTCTACAAATGATTCGAGTACTATGTGTCCTTAGCGGTTATTTTGTTATTTACACCAATGAATTTTCGTGTTTTTTTAACTCTAAATATCAAATTGAAACTGACGTAGATAGATGATTTTTATTGCATGCACATTTGGATGTTTTTCCCCTGAGTAATATAGCCACATATTTATGAAAGCAAACAAAATTTCAATACAAATCATACTTTCATTTGAACAAAAACAACTACTCATGGATATAGTCAAAAGAAATGTATTTTGATTTGAGTTTTCTTTTCCTAACTATCTAATCAAATCGATAGAATTAATTAAAAGATTAAGACCGCTCTTTTTTCTTCTTACCTAAAACGATAAAGAACATAGGAAATTATTTGTTTTTGCATGCTACAAACTGAACTAAGTGTCGATTACGTCAAACATATTGCGTTATTTTATTCTAATTCTTTAACACCAGCTACTAATCGATTACATGAACAGGTACATTTTTCGGGAAAAAAAAGCAAAAAATCAATTTCAACAATAATATAAAAAGTTTGAAAAAAATAAAAGAACAACACACACTCGAACTAAAAAATGATGTCGAACGTAGGCTGTGCTATAGTTGAAGTGAATAGGATTGGTCTAACAAATCGCTCAAAAGAATATCGATCTTGTAAGAAAATCCAGAGACTATTTACTTTTAAACTTCCTTTTGTATGTGCTTTTGCAATATTACCATGAATCTTCAAACAAAGTGATACTTAAATAATTGAAAAATGCCACGCTATACTGACATTATGAAAAATAGACGCTGATAAATAAAATAAACAGATGACCCTTTTCTCTCCTCTTAAAATCTTCATTGTTAACTAACATTAAATATATTAATAACAGATCGTAGACACTATCGTTTTTCCATTACGGATACGAAATTTTTGTCTTTACTAACAAAATAGAAATACAGTGATTAAATTATGAGTGTCGGAATATTAGAGTGTGCGAAAAATACAAAACATGAAATATATAAGTACTTCCGATCATACTTATTGTTCTAAAATGCAAAAAAACTAAAGTGAAAGAATACTTTTGTGCATTCCAGCTTAAATCGGATTAGTTTTAGATAATAAGTTGTTCATTGTTCTTCTCATCAGATTACATACCATTCCAAAAGAATTCTTCAATAGAATTATATAGATATATATGATAAATATAGACTCTTAAAACTCTCCCGAATACTAATATAATTAATAAGATCTTGGTCCCTGGACAACGTTCTATTCTTAACAATTGATAATAGAATAAAGTCAAGCATACGACAGAAATCTGTCAACTGATAAATTGTTTTTGATTCGAAAAAATGTGCAGTATCTAGATTTTAATGAGTTATGAGTAGCCTAAAAAAGAAAATACCATTGCTATTAACTAATTGCTGTCAAGGTGCTAGATTAGACAAAACGCTTTTAAATCAAAGTCCTTATCACTGTCAATTACTTCTAGAAGAGATACTGCTTTTTAAGTGCGAAATAAAAATTTGCGCATATATAGTGATTTATTGTAAAGCTTCTAAATTCATCTCTCTGTCCTATTTTAAGATATAGATATGATAAAAAGTACTATGTTGTTTACATCGTTGATATAAATGGAAGAGAAATGTTTTGCAAAGAATTTTTTTCTAACCGTAGCGACTAAAAAAAGCCAAAGAAAAAGTCTGAGTAGCAAAACACATTATTGTCAAGACAAGTACTTGTCAAATTCTAATTATTATTCGAACGTGAAATATCTCTTAAAATGCAAGAAATCAAAACTAATATTTTTGATTGTATCAAGAAGAAGTAAAAGCAAAAGATTATTCGTTAGAGAGAACTTTCCGGAATAAAATAAAACAAAATGTTCCGAAATACTTCGCAATCTATTTACAAAGATTTTTTACTACCATACGAGAATGACTGCTTACCACGAAACAAAGCGATGGATACGAATTTTAACAAAAACAAGAGAAAACAACCTTGTATGTCTATTTTACGATAGTTGTGATAAGTTCAAAATAGCTCGTAGCAAGCTTGAAGCGACACTATTTTCTTCGTAAGTGTTTTCTCAATTAAACGAAAAACTCGTCTGCAAAACATTTTAAATAGCATTTAGAGAACCCGGCTTTTAGAGTAGGATATTATGGAAGCTGCTTAAATATATTCTCAGACGTACTTTACTTTTTACAGTTGTGAAAAGAATCACGTGTTTTCTCTAGCTTTTGTCTCACCTTTGTCCAGATAAAAGCCAATATAAAGAGCCAACAGTCATGTAAACAAACCTTTTAGCTTATTATATGCTTTTAGAAAAGATTTTAAATTGAAATTTTTGAAAGTAAAACTTTTTCAGCATTCCAACAAAACAACACGACCTTGCTTAAAAAATTGTCATAATAATGTAAGATCTCAGTAGTGATAAGTTAACAGCATGAGGCGTTTCCATGCTGTCTATTACTCATCAGAATCTACATAATGCACATTGATCTACGCCAAAAACAACTTATCAATTGAGAGCCTTCCTTTGTTACTGCAGTGATGTGAAGCACTTTTCTCGTATGAGGAAACACTGGAAAAATTAAGCCATATACATAAATAAATTTTTGGTTTTTTTTACTTACCTTTTCATAATGACATAAAAATATGGTGTGCTTTATAATACTAAAGAAGAAAACTTCAGAATAAATTTTCTCCATTTAATTGTAGGTTTGCAAAAGTAAAGGATATACACAATATCCACAAGAGAGTATGATTAGAAGAACCGAATTAGAAAGAATAGCGTATAAGATAAACCAAGCAGAAAACTAATTGCGAATAGATTAATGATTAATCAATCTCTTGTTATTGAAAACAGTTCAAGAAAACGAGAATGGTAATGGTATTTATGTTTTTTTTGAGTGCTTCTATCTATATGTAAAAAAGAAAACAGGACATCATGAGAAGAGGTTTCTTTTTCTTCTTATAAATGCGTGTGATGCAAAATGGCAAGCAGTGATTCAAGATGAAGCAAGAAACCAGTATGCCAATCATGAAATTGGCCTTAAGTGCCACATAAAAATAAAATAAGACTTAAATATATGACAATAGACAGATCCTCTTTAATATTTTTTTAATACTGCGACGTACGGTCTTCCAGTGTATTTGCTAAGAAGATTGCTTGATGACGATCATTAACAGAGTATATATTCTAGAGAAGAAAAAGACAAGCATTGGAATGGGCAGATACTGTTGTTTTTTCTTCGCTTATAAACTAAGGTTGACTTCAATGACGGTGTTTATTACATTGTACTTTTAAAAATTTTTGATTTAAGACACTATTTCAATGAATTTTGAAATAAATTACTTGAAAACATAATATTTTTTTCCATTGCAGAGAAACAACATAATTACTATGTACCACTCATCTTAAAAAAAAATTTGATAATATCCAAAAAAAACAAAAAAATGTATGATAATTTTAAACTTTTATTTTCATGAAACAAAAAATCTAATACTATTTTTAATTAAATAATTAGAAAAAATATCTCGAACAACATTACACGTCGGAAAACAACTTCCAGAGAGATTATGTACGCATCATGGGAGTTGACTTTGATCTATCTGAACTCTTCCAGTTACGCTCCTAATAATTATTTCCGATTCAATAATTTTTTTCAACAGATTCCTGTAAAAATAACTCATGATTATTAAGTAGATGACATTTTAAAGATAACTTTTATTTCTTTAAAAACTCGTATAATGTCGAGTTTTGTCCGTATGACAATAGTCACGCCATACTCATTGTATTAATTTATAATCTTCAGTAGATTTCAATGTATAACAATCAAAATCTTATCATAAAGATTTTACGAACAATATTTATTGCCGTGTTCCTTTTATTTAACAATTCATTTTTTTCCTTTTGAAAAACCATTATCTAACGAATAAAAAGGAAATAAACTTATGACTATTTAAACAATAGACAAAGCATTTCTTTATACATCAACTTTAAATGAGATGATGAATAAAAGAGAGGTGTCCAAGGACTGAGACTTAAGAATTCCTCCTCAGTTCCCATAGAGTTCATTGCATACTAAAGGTAAAAATATGGAATATTCACAATAATTTTTGTTTTTACACTCATATTCACCTACAAAAGTGTGAGAGTCAATCGTTCCGTGCACAAATTATTTAAAAAAAAGTAATATCGCGACTTTCGTGAATGGTGGAACTGTGAAGGAACCAATGATTGATTCCCATTTTCTCTAAGAATTATCACAGTGACACTGATAATTCCTCGGCAGATTAGGAATTCCTATTTCTCTGTTCTTGGACACTGCTGGAATAAAACACTTATATAAAACTGTAAAATTTCATCGTCAAGTATAGACAATTTTCTACACTTGGTGTTTTATACTTTATTGCAGTCAGTTACAAGTCCCATTTATATCCTAAAAAATAGAAGCAGAATTCATCATAATATAATTTTTTTTTGAAATTCTATTCGCACTTGTAAAATATCTTTCGCTATAGATTATGAAAGTTTATATCCGATGAGAAAACCATCAAAATACGTTGCAATTTCATATCAGGATAGATTTATGTAGTAGGCTCGAACTATTACATTAATGGATACATGACTTATTAGTATTTTAATTGCCATTGTCTTATTCTGAGTCATAATAGATAATACAAATGTGAATTTTATTTTTCTTTGTTTTCGTATTGACAAGTGCTGTGTCGTCATCATTTTTTTAAAATCGCCTATAATTTTATTTTTCATAAAAGTAATTCCTTTTAGATTTAGTTGCTGAAATTAAAGTTATTTTCTAATCTTCATATAGAACTGATTAGAATATGTTTCTTATTAGATTTTGTTGTCGACTATTTATTTAAATAGAAACATATCTTCATCGGATTATGTTCACCATGTCTGCATCATGTTCTTCAATCTCTGAGCAAGCACACATCTTTTCAGTCTTAGTTCCGGCGTATAGATAAGCATACGATGTTATGTTTATGCATGATTCATTTAATGCTTGCTCGATGAAGAAGACAAAAGAAGCCCTGAAAAAAAAACATACGAGTTATTGATATATCCGATAGCGAACGCTGACAAGCAGAAAGACAAGAGAAAATAAGCAAATTGGTTGCAAAGGATTTATTCTACTCTACAGCAAATAGACAAAGAAGGAAACAAAAGGCTACTCTCAAGTGCAAAAGGTATTGTACTAAGCATAAGAAGTAATATAACACGTACACGTCAAATTTTATTCTAGATTTATATATATATATATATATATATATATATACAGATTTTGCTTGTTTTATTAATCTAAAAAATGAGTTTTATAATGAAGCCAACACCAATTGTGATTCTACTTTTGGCTTGTATTGATTGTGTTGCAGCTGATTATCATTCTGCTACGTCGACAATCGGCGGTCTACTTGGAATGGTAATTAAATTATCTTTATTATTAATTTGTGCTGTTTATTTTCTCGTAAAACAAATGAATTTTTAATTTTATTTCTAAGATCATTCTTATTTTGGATGTTATTGCTGCTATTGAAATTTTTCGTTCGGGCAAGACATTGATTGAAAAAGTTCTTTGGATTTTATTCATCTTCTTTTTTCCTATTATCGGTAAGATTGGTAATTTGCAATTAAATTTTCTAATACAATTTTCTACAGGTTTGGTTGTGTATTTATTACTTGGTCGCAATCGATCTCTTGTCATCTAAACTAATAAGCAATGATTTCAATTTTTATTATTACCTTATTGTTAGCCTAGCTCCCATTTTCGAGTGAATATATCAGAAATTTATGGTATTTAGAAGTATACAAACTATACATAAGATTTTTCATTTTGCAAATAATAATTCATATATGAAAATCAATTGTAGAATGACGATGATTCGTTGTGTGTTCCTAAATTAAATAAATTTTCTTTATTTGCTATAGAATGATAAACTGTTTGATTGCCATTCAAAAGACAATTGTTTAGATAGTAAAAGAGAATTATGAAGAGTCAAATGGAGAAAAGGTATTCGAGTATTCCCGACCATTCCCTGCCATTCGCATCCATTCCCAACCATTCGCATCCATTTCCAACAATTCCTATCCATTCTTATACATTCTCTCCCATTCCCAGCCTTTTCGAGCGTCATTAAGCTAGGTGAGGCTCATAATTTTGTTTTTCTATCGTGGAATTTTATGTACGCATCAATCAGAAAATAAGTCTTCTTTTTATCGAACTTCAGAAAAAATGAAAATGGTCAGTATAAAAAAAAAAGATTTGAAAATACCAAAAAAGACTTTTCTTTTCTGCTTCTTTGATGCAAAAATAAAAAATAGCAATATTCAGTGCAAAAACAAGTGATGTTGAGCCTCATCTTGCGAAATCTAGGTGAGGCTGAGCCTCATCTGCTGAAAACTAGGTGAGGCTCAAGCCTCACCTGTCTTTGTGGCTCCGCCGCCACTGATTCCTATTGATTTTATTTATTGGATAAAACAGAATAGAAAACTTTTTTTTCAAAAGGCAATAAAAATGTTTTCGAACAAGCGGGAGTTTCCATCTAAAATTATCGAAATTACTCTCAGTTGTATGTGGTTAAAAATAATGCACTGCGCTTACCTGCTCCCATGGCTCCTTGCTTTTCATAAAGTACGAAAAATATATTGTAGATTAACGAAAAAATTGATACCGTATCTAAAACTACCAAAAAGTTTTAGAAAACATATAGTATAGCTTGTGTAATTAACCTAGTACAAAATACCCTTAACAAACGAAATCACAGTGTTTTTTTTAATATAATTAACGAATAACAAAATATCTATTCTTGTCTGTTCATTTTCTGAACACGCACGAGTCTATTAGAAGATAATTGATTTTTTTTTCTTGGTAAGACACCATATTGCTGTTTGTTTATGCATGAATTTCTCTACACCATTAATGGTAATTTTAAAAAAACTTTTCTTTGTCTTTATCAGTTATGCTTGAATAAATTCTCATTCCATTAAATCCATCTTTTGTTGATGGTGCACACCCATCTTCTGAATCATGTTCTTGATCAATCTCATCATTCGAATCTGATGATGATAAATAAGAATTGATTGTTTGTTCATCTAAATGATTGATGCTTTCATTTGAATTATCATCTGAATCTAATGTAATTACAATCATCAGCTATGTAAATCATATTCTCTAAATCATTACGCATGCGTAAACATAAATCATTTAATTCAAAAACATTATTTTTTTTCATTAATGATGACATTTCTAATTTCTCCATAAATGATTTTGCATATTCAGAAGCTTCGTTAATATTTTCTTCAATTTTTTCTATTGTAATTCCATCTAGATTTGTTAACATCGATGATGATAAATTATTTTGATGTTGTTTATGATGCACAGGAAATTTAATTGCATTTGAATCAGTATTAGATCCTTCTAAAGTCTTAATTTCATTTAATATTGAAATTTTTCGAGCTTTAGAAAGTAATTCTTGAACTGTAAAATTAGTCATTGTTGTAAAAGGACCTGTTACTGCTCTTGCACAATGAAACATGTTTCCACATGGCTGTGAACTAAATAGGCATATATTCAGTGATTCAGTAGGTAATGTTTTATTTAATACTAATAATAAAATAAATGTTAATACTTGAGCATTTATTTCGATTGAATAAAATGCTGGAAAGCTAATGAAATTTTCTTCAAATTTTCTCATAGTTGGCCTTTCAGTTTGTCGCATCGTTGTTGTTCGATTAAAAAATTTGAATCTCAACCACATAAACCAAAATCGACAGATAAACACTGTAGTCCATGCATAAAATATTCTTTTTAATATACAGGGGGTGGCAAAATTATAGGACCCCCTTCAGTTAACGCAAAAAAATTAACTTTTTATATCAAGAAGAGGTTAGTTCGTCTGGTGAATATCTACAATAGACACATTGGTATATGTGATATACTAGTATGTCTTTATTCTTTGTTTTCTTCTTTTAAATGCGTGTAGAAATCGACAGGAAGAAAAACGTGCTGTGGCATAATTATAGGATCCCCTCTTATTTTTTTTCCTTTTCTTCTCTCGTTTTCATTTGAAATCAACTTTCGTGCTATCTATTCACTATAATAAACTCTGCACGATTTCATTAAACAAACGATGGGACGAAAGGCTGTTGATATTACTACAAAACGAACCATTATTCTTTTGCGTGCCAGTGGAATGTCACAACATGAGATTTCTCGAAAACTGAACATCTTTCGGAATTGCATTTATCAAACTATTAACAAATTCAATAAACTTCACACAGTCGCTACGAAACCTCGAGCTGGACGTCGTTCAAAGTTAACAGATCGCCAAAAACGAGCCATTAAATTACAACAAGTTCGTGATGATACTCTCTCGTTAAACGATCTTATTCGCTACGTTCAAACAAGTTTCAACATAACTGTCAGTCGTCGAACAGTGAGTCGTATTCTCAATGAATTCGACATGTTTTCTTATGTTGCACCGAGGAAACCTCGGATAAATCATAGACAACGATATTCTCGTCTTCGATGGTGCTACCAACATTTGAGTTGGGCAGAAAATGATTGGTCAAATTTTATATTTACGGATGAAAGTAATTTCGAAATATTGAATCGAAAGAATCGGATCTATATACGTCGATTTCGAAATGACTTAAAACGATTTGAACGGTCTCAACCGCGGGTGCACAAAGGTGGAAGTGTTGGTATATGGTCTTATCTAACATATCATGGTCTAGGGCCGATTGTATTCTATGATGGGTCGCTAAATTCCGATAAATATATTGATATACTCGACCATCATTTACCAACAGTATATGAAAAATTCTTGCCACAATCACCTCGTAAAATTTTGCTGCAGCAAGATAATACTCGTCCTCATGTATCAATCAAGACTCGAGAATATTTCAAGAAAAAAAAGATTAATCCCATTCCATGGCCAGGAAATAGTGCAGACTTAAATTTAATGGAGAACATTTGGTCCATCTTAGATGATAAACTTTTAAAATATAATATTAATAACGCGGAACAACTAAAAACTGCATTAAAGATGGCGTGGATGGAAATCTCACATGATACAATACAAAAACTGTTTGAATCTATGTCCAAACGAATCCGTCAAGTAATCAAACGCCGAGGTTTCGCTAGCCATTATTAGTGTTTTTGTGTTTTCAAAAGAAGACTTTATAATAAACAAAAGAAAAGAAAGATACATAAGGGGTCCTATAATTATGCCACAGCACGTTTTTCTTCCTGTCGATTTCTACACGCATTTAAAAGAAGAAAACAAAGAATAAAGACATACTAGTATATCGCATATACCAATGTGTCTATCGTAGATATTCACCAGACGAACTTACCTCTTCTTGAAATAAAAAGTTAATTTTTTTGCGTTAACTGAAGGGGGTCCTATAATTTTGCCACCCCCTGTATATGTGTTGTTTTATCAATATAGGCATTGGTTACAAACTGTATCATTGTTAAATAACAAAGAGTTCCAAACGTTTTTTATTTTTGCTTAATAAACGCAATACATTTTCTGATAATATTTTCACACAAGATTTATAATTTTGCTTATCTTTTACGTATATATCTGAAACAACTAAGTTATGTTCAATTTTAGAATAATTATGAATGAGACTTTCAATATCTTGGATTGATATTGGAAAGGAACCCATCATTAATGAAGTTGAATGTGTTAATAAACGATTTCTTAATTTCGTTCCAACATGTGTTGAATCCTGAAAGCACAGAAACAAGTATTGCTGTCTGATATAAAACCAAAACAACCATGATTTTGGAATATGAATTTCCGGAACATCAGTTCTATCTAGTAAATTTGAATTTGAAAGATTTGCAAAATATCCTTAAAAATCAAAAACTTGTCAAAAAACCAATCTTGCTTTTTTAACAAAAACTAGCCGGTAACTAGTCTCATACATTTTAAATATTTTGAATCAGCATCACTGGAAAATCCAAGAAGTTTAATATTCCTATTGTAACATTGCTGGTATATGAATAACCAACGCTGAAGTACAGAGACATAATTAATTTTATTGTTTGTGCCAAAACAGGATAAAAGAAAAGGTGGTTTGCTTTCGTCTGTTATGTGTTGAATAGTATATATATTCATCAATGTTGATCTTTCTACTGAATCAAACCAATCCTCTAATTGAAAGAAGTCGTCTGTTTGGTATTGACGAATAGTTGGTAAACCATTGTTTAATGTTGGACAAAATCCAACGAACGAGTTACTTTCAGCGTTATAATAGACGTTAGCAATGACTCCAGTACAATCTTCTGATGCATAAACAGTTTAACAATTAATTGTGTTTGAATAATTTTCTAATTCTTGAAAACGGAACTCTCCTTCCTGAAAACGTTTGCACAATTCTTTGTTATATGAATCTAATGTAGGAATCGTTGGAAATGCACCAGGAAGATTCAATTGTAAAAATTGATAAATATTTCGACCACCTAATGCATATACAGATGATGCAAATCGTCGCATACTTGCATTATATTCATAACAATATTTCGAACGATTCATATTCTTGGTAAGACCTTCAATAAATGTACTTATAAAACAATCAATTTGTGTATTTGAAACTTGATCAGATGGTTTTGGCTCACAATGTTCTTCATTTAATTTATTTTTGAATGTACAGGGAGTTTGAAATGTAACTCCCTATTTTAAATTCTTTATTACTCTCAAACTNCAAAATGTATCATTCTGATTTTTTCACCGTTTTGAAGCATGAACTATGGCATTTTGTTCTAAATGAAGTAAATCGATTGATTGTTTGACTATCTAAGATCAAACAGAAAATTGGTCTAGAGAATGGGTAAAAATGACTCGTTATTTTAATAAGTTTATTGTTCTTGTACAAAAACAGATACTATAACAACTTGTTTTACTGTTTTAAAATGTAACAAATTTGGTAACATGTAACACCTCAAATTTCTACATATGCTCCCTCATTGTCGATACATTTCTGTAATCGAACTTGCACATTATTCGTTGAATTCTTCAGGAATTCTTCGGGAATGTTGTTGAGAACAGTACAAATTTGTGCTTCTAACTCTGTCAAAGTTTTTGGATTCGTTTTATATACTTCTTC
>OENM01002602.1:0-15979 GCA_900239745.1 Rotaria magnacalcarata
TACCCACACCCACACCCCACACCCACCACAAAAAAGGTACCGTATCGAACTTAAAAAGGTTCCGAATTTTGAAACGAATTCTAAACCTTTTTAAGTATCGTACGAAACTGGTTTAGTATGAAACTTATTCCGATAGACAAGCGTAAAATTAGGTTTCGCAGATTAAGTTCCGCAATACCAATTTAATAATAGAGCTGTCATCAAGCCGGCCTACTAAGTCACCGGAAAATATGAAATTCAAATCTGTTTGCCTTTTACATTATACTAAAGTAGAATAGGAGTTTGGGTGAGAGCAGCACTATTAACCCAAGTTATCATTTTCTTGCGTTAGAAATCTTTACGTCAATCATCAAACTCCAAAAACTCATATTATCAAATATATTCGTTACACAGAAAAGATATAAACGGGGTCAATAATGCGGTTCTCAATTAGTTTATCACTCTACGCTGAAAACAAAAAAGGTACTTTACCGAACTTAAAAAGGTTTCGATTTTTCAAACGAATTCTGAACCTTTTCTCGATGCTGTACCGAACTTTGAAGGTTTCGTAAAGTCACACGAAACGTTTTCAATTTCGGTAAAAATCTGAACATAGTTTCGTGTGATTTTACGAAACCTTCAAAGT
Source organism: Rotaria magnacalcarata (assembly GCA_900239745.1). Taxonomy (NCBI): domain Eukaryota; kingdom Metazoa; phylum Rotifera; class Eurotatoria; order Philodinida; family Philodinidae; genus Rotaria; species Rotaria magnacalcarata. The sequence continues at coordinate 626 of OENM01002602.1, forward strand.
TCGGTACAGCATCGAGAAAAGGTTCAGAATTCGTTTGAAAAATCGAAACCTTTTTAAGTTCGGTAAAGTACCTTTTTTGTTTTCAGTGTACTTCAAGATAATATAAACAGATGAACTCATCTTGAATTTCATATTTTCCGGTAGTCAAACAGACCGTTATAATGGCAGTTCTGCTTTACAGAACTCGATGCGCAAAGTTAAAACGTCAGAGTTGCATGAGTATCATCGCAAATTCTTCCTATTATTTCAAATTCACCCAAATTAAGGCTGACTCTTCCAGAATTACCGTTCGGAACGGATTCAAAGTGCTCTTTCTAGTTGCTTAATCTTAGCTTTGGAGAATAAGATTTTAGGGAAGGCACAATGAGACGTTCAAAATGTAACAGGAAGATACCAAACGAACAACCTTACGTTATTGACTTTACATAAGACACAAATAGAAAATATTTCAATGAATTAGCCAGACTTGCCAACTATTAAAAACACTAGACCATAACCAGATTATTGACTTGAATAATCAGAACCGAGTCAAAGTTTAAATATGACATCCATATCGATATCAATACGTCGGTTTAAAAATCATGCAATAGAAAAAAAATGATCATAGTTTTCGTGTTGAAATTATTTGCCAAATTGTTTAGTTGGGCAATCTGAATGCAAGAAACATATGTGGAGGCTAGCTATAAGTAAATGTTTCCGATTAATAATCTACAACAAGAAAAAGCGCCTATATTGTTCAATGTAGAATGACTTGAAATACCACTCGGTTGCATAGTGATTTGTGAGAAGAAAAGAATTTTCGAAGTTAAATTTAGCTTGAAGCGAAAGTTTATACATAACACGCTACAACAAAGAAAAGAAAGTTATTATGTAGAATGCTGAGTTACCTGAAATATTCCTCNGTTCTGCAAGTTGAACGAAACAAAGCGTTTCCAGATTTTGATTTAGATTGCGAAGATTATTTCTATCTAAAATTTACAATAGAGGAAAGAAGGATATACAGTAATCCCAAATATAGATTCACCTGAAATATTGTTAAGGTGAACAACTTGGACGAAAGAAGCTTTTTGAAAGTTGAATGAAACCTGAAGCGAGTATTTTGACCTAATAATATAAAACAAAGATATAGTTAGTGTTAAATGTAGAATTACCTGAAATAATGTTGAATGGAATGACTTGAAAGAAATGTAAGCCTTTCAATATAAACTTTAGTAATATGGCAGAAGAAGAAACAAATATAATTGTTGCAAGTAAAATTATCTTGTTTGTTCACCTCAAAGATTTGAAGAACAATGTGAGTATTGAATGCAACTGGAGATAAACGTTTGAATTGGGTAATCTAAAACAGAAAAAAACAAAAATTGTCATTCAAAAGATGGAATTATCCGGCAAATAGTTCCGTTGGACAACGTGTAAAAAACCAATGACATTGGCTCTAAATATACATTCATATAAACACTGAATTTGAAAAGTCTATAAAGGATAGCTAATGTATTGATAGTTTTAAGGATAAGCGTACATCAGGGAGGATTGTGATGACGAACTTAAAAGAAACGTACTTCAATTTTTCCGTTGGAGGAACCTATTAGAGGTATATTACGAAGCGTGCAAAGGTTTCATACGAAACTTGACTCAACTTTGACTTTGGCAAAAGTATGGTACGAAACCTCTGTCACTTCAGAACCTTATAAAACGATCGCACCGAACTTTTTCTAGTACTAAACCTACAAAAGGTTTCGCAGGTCCTTACCATAACTCTAAGGGTTTCATAAGATACCACCAAACCTTAAAGGTTCTGCACAGCACCTTTATTTTTTTCAGTGTATAGTCTCTAGCATATTGTGATAAAACATAAAATCTATATTAAAGTAGATGGATTCACATAAAAACGTCAAGTTTTTCGAAATAGAACAACTCAGAGTGCGATATGTTTCTGTTGGTGTTAAATAGTTCGAATGATGAAATGAGAAAAGTAAATATATTAGAAATAATTCTAGTGAATTTATTAATATTGATAATAGTGCGTTAGGAACGCAAATTAAAGAACTTCTCAAACGTTGCTAAAAACCCTAGTTAAAGTAATATTGGTTTTGAGCTAGATGTACAAAATTCTGCCAGCTATTTTTTATATTTACTATGTTGACACATTAAGTTTTATTGAAGAGATCAAAGCTGATAGAAGCAACACACCCAAACGGCCTAGGCACAAACTTACTTTTACACTCTACTAAAAAGAAGTAATGCTTTTACGACCTGAATCAGCACTCATGCCGACTGATACCAATATGAATTTGTGTCATATGCTAATGACTCGAGTCCTCAGTTGTGGCGAATATCTCATTGTGTCCATTTTTATTTTTATTTCAAAAATAAAACTCGAGTTCTTCGTCCACTGTCGTTTAAAAATACTCACCATCAAAGAACTGATATAATATAATAGAATGAAAGAAATCATCGCTGAATATTATGATCATTAGCCTAAGAGAGTAGTTGCTCCTAAATGTGCTTCTACTAATATATTAAAAGAGTCTATATATAGATGGTGAAAATGGAACATACGGTGAAGCGCAGGAAAGACAATGCAATAATGTTACGAGTAGCATGCATTTTAATTTTCCACTTTTCCTTTCCATTAGAGTTTTTAAAAATATGATCACTAAGATAATTAGTAGCATATTAGAGCCGGCAAATGTTGATATAAATTTTTAAAAAAGAAGAAAGAAGTTATCAACTGCACGTAGTATTGATAAAAAAACTGATATATAATGGGCGGCCTAGAATAAATTATACCATTCGTATTTTGAATATAACTCTTTCATTATCCATTAGATCGGGAGATCTTTTTAAACTAAAATATGGCACTTGAAATTCTCTACAAAACTGTATATGATTAAAACTGAAAAGTGTTTCGCTTTGATTTTAAAAAATATGAACAGTAAAGATATACAAAAAGTAGTAAAAACTAAATATGAAAATGGTGACGGTTCGACAAAAGTTTTCGAGATTTAGCCGGGGCTGTTTCATTAACCACAATTAAATTGTGGATAAAAATGATCAACACTACTGGTCCTATCACGCTGTCGTCTCCTCCAAGTTGTCCACGCACGGTTCGTACAAATGCCGTTATTGTGAAGGTTAAAAACCGTCTAAATCAAAAGAAACGAGTGTCTACACAAAAATTAGCTAAAGATATGAACATTTCTAGAACGAGTGTACAGCGAATACTCCGAGAAGGTCTTGGATGTAAGTCGTACAAAAAGACAAAGCAACCTAAGCTAACTAATCTTAAAAAAACTAGGAAAATTATGTTTGCTAATTGAATATTAAATAACTACAGCAAAGACGACACTAAAAAATGGCTTGTCACAGATGAAAAGCTCTTTGACCTTGCCGGCATATAAAATTCACAAAACGATTGGATGTGGACTGTCAGCAGAGAAGAAGCTGATAGAAAAGGTGACTTTCATGAGAAGACTAAATATCCTGGAAAAGTGATGGTGTGGTTAGGCGCATGTACTGAAGGTCTAACTAAGGTGCGCGTAATTCGAAATTACAGCACCTCTTCTTTTTTGCTTAAACATGCATCATTAGATTCGCTTTTTCGCGCTGATCACGAATATATACTTAGTTTTTCGATTTGATAAGAAATTCGTGGAGAAAAAAGCAAGATACTAAGAGAGTCTAAAAATCAGAAAAAACATTGCTTTTCAACAAACAACGTTTGTTTCGCTCAAGTTCCACTTTCCGTTCTCGCCAATATGATTCTCGAATTCCTCATATGAAAATGAGTCTATCAGCAATATCTAGATATTGCTGATAGACTCATTTTCATATGAGGAATTCGAGAATCATATTGGCGAGAACGGAAAGTGGAACTTGAGCGAAACAAACGTTGTTTGTTGAAAAGCAATGTTTTTTCTGATTTTTAGACTCTCTTAGTATCTTGCTTTTTTCTCCACGAATTTCTTATCAAATCGAAAAACTAAGTATATATTCGTGATCAGCGCGAAAAAGCGAATCTAATGATGCATGTTTAAGCAAAAAAGAAGAGGTGCTGTAATTTCGAATTACGCGCACCTTACACCAGTTATTTCGGAAAATAGAATAATGGATGCAGAGGTTTACATCAATGAAGTGTTTCCAATAGCTCTCGAATGTGGTGATAGAATGTTAGGGAGCGATTGGACTTATCAACAGGATGGTGCTAGACCTCACACACATCGTCTCACTCAAGAATGGTGTGCCGAGAATTTTCCTGACCTCATCTCCAAGGAACGTTGGCCACCCGATTCACCTGACTTATTCCCATTGAATTACAGTTTGTGGAACGAGTTGGGTCAATGCATGAATTGGAATCGAATAACAACAAAAGCAACGTTGATTGAAGAAATAAAACGTTCTGTAGCAAAAGTTGACAAAAAAACAATATTTAATTTTATACTGGATTTCCCAGGTCGAACGATCTGAACCTCGGATCCTGTCGGATCCCATCGGAAACCCAGAGTAATCCGATATTTTCCGATAGGAATCCGACAACTTCCGATGGGTTCCTGTCGGAAATCGTCGGATTCCTTGGTATTGGATTCCGACAGGAAGCTATCGGGTGTCGGATCCAATGATTTCCGACGGTAAAATCCGACGATCGGAAAATGCCGGATAGCTTAGGATCCGACGAGTTTTTTTTATTATCAGTAACGCCAAGCACCATTTTTTTCAACATTGCTGCTTGATTTGCAACAGCTTTGATTTATTTCGCGAATTCAAAATTAATAAAAGAGAATGATCCAACTTTTTCATGGTTTTATTTACGTCTATAACCGTTTCATATTAGAATCGTTTGTACAAAGAAACAAAAAAATGGCACACACATTAGAAAAGTAAATAGAAAAATATCTGAACTAGCACTTTCGCGCATGAAGAACTGCTCATATATAAAAAAAAAGAAAGAAAGAAAGAAAAGTATCAATCATTAATAGATTCGATTCTACATAAGCCAAATTACTAATTATTAATCTCGGTCACATGATGAAGATGGTGGTGATTTGGTTGATTCGCTCTTGCGTGCTCGTTTACGCTCGTCGGACAAAAAGTCAACCAGTTTTGGCCTAAGCAACTTGTGAAAAAACTCATCGTATCGACTTCCACTTATGTTATATTTACATCGTAACGCTCCTAAAAAGATCAGAATCGAATAAATAAAGAGATCAAAACCTTTATAAAAGCTAGTGTACAAGAAAAAATTTTAAATGAAATACTTCATATTATCTGAATCTCTGAGTAGAAAAGTTTCTAGTCTCATCATCAACAAATGCTTATTTCATTTTCAACTTACATGAAGAACATGTCAATTTTTACATTATTTTATAAGACTGGTTACTGCGTTCCTGAATATTTTATTCCTGAAAATCATTATATTCTAGGTTCAGATATCTGATCTTCCTATTCTTTGCTATTTAAAACGAAGAAACAGCTTGCATGATTTCGGATTAATGTAATGTCTGCACTCGTATGCACTGTTTGTGAATAAACTTACGATGTAATTTTTCAAATCGTTGATTGTCCAATGGCTTTCGAGCAAACTGTTCACCACCTGGAGGTAAAATGGAAGATGTTAATTCTTCACGTGAATAAAGTGAACGCAACACTTGTCGAGCATAATCTCCAACGCTTTTCCCTCGAATAAGAAGCAAGTTGATATTTCCGTGCATCTAAATAACACAAAATATATAAATATAAATCTAGACAGACACACTAACGACGTCCTCTTGTATTTGACTGGTCCCGGGTTCACGATAAGCCGAAATGTCAATCTTTACAAATAAAGAAACAACATACAATATATCTAATTAGAAGAATGCTAGTGACTTACGTCATTAGCATGATTGTTTTTTTCGATTTTCTTCGATAATTGTACAAAATATTTTTGATTTTCTTGACGGATGGAATCCAATACGACATCAAGATGTTGAATGATAGAAGACGCTGTAAGAAAACACAGTTTCACTTAAATTTTTCTTTAAAAGATTCAAATTTGAAACCTGATGAAACATTCAAATGTGACTCATCAACTTCATCATCGCTCGAGGTTCCACCACGTAAAACTAAGAAATCAGAAATATCATATTTTTTAATATAAAAATAATCAAATTATTCTAAAATATTTATGCAGGATTGGCCTTGAGAAAATGAAGAATGTGCTTAACCAAAGATCTACTTGGATTTTTTTCATGCAAGTGTTATTCAAAAAGAAATCGTTGAATGGAAATGATAACATTATCGATAGTCATTAGAGAGTATCAACATACCTTGAATTTCGTTTTCGAAATCATTACGTTTTATTCTTTTGGTTGATTTCATAGTTGAAGGACGTTCATTAAAATGTATAGTTGATTGAAGTGGAGTCCGTTTTTTATTAGGCGCACATGATTTTGATAAAGTTTTCGAATCTAAAGATACAAATCAACCTCACTGACTAATCCAATCCTTTTAGTAGTTGATAAGACAAGTTTCTTTCTAATACAATAGAAAAGTTGGCTAACATCAGTTTACTGAAACCATGGAAAATGTATACTACTTTTCTTTAAATTATTTAACTTAATTGATCATTATTTTCGTATTTTATTTTCCATCTTGTAAACAATAAACGAAACGAGCTTATTTAAAAGATTTTATATTCAGTAGAGCACATCAAAAAAGAAATTGGAAAAGGAGCTGTGTTCTAAAAGTGATTTTTTTCAGCTTTTTAAAGCAGGCACTTACTCGAACGATAAGTCAGTATATCTATTGCTTCTTCATCATTTTCATTTTCATTTTCATCTTCTTCTTCATCTTCATCTTCACAACCATTATTATCATCAAAACCTAAAACTGTTTTTTAATTTAGCTGAAAATACGGGAAAAAAAATACTTGTTGAATTCTGTGCTTCTTCTTTCTTTTGCCAAATACGACGACATTCCTCGCGGCTACCTAAAAAACAAAAACATTTTTCATAAGTTAACTTTTTACAAAATAAAATGTACTTGTGTAAGATAAAACTTTATGAAATTAACATTATCATTTTGACGATCCGGAAGATAGAAATTAAGTGCAATTAAACTGTTTAGATACTCTACAATTCTAATCAATTTTTTTATTTGTTGAGCGAGGCGGTTAGAAAGGATTGGTTCGTACTTGATTATGTTTGAAATCTTCCGATATTTAGATTCGAAGGCAAATACCCTTTGAATAATTTAAGTAAAGTAGTTAAGTAGTGTGATTAATCGATCAATTAGCTTCCTTGTGTGAGTTCAGTAGTGTATGAAATGAATGTACAGTCTACTGAATGTTTTCGTAAAAATCTAAATGCATTCAGTAATTATTTAATGAAATCTTTCCAGAAGATAACTAGCAGCCTAGCCAGTCATTGGCATTACTATATCTCAATCTGAGAATGTTTAGCTAACCTCGATGTTCTATTTTAGCTTCTGTTCGTCGACCAAACACCATGATTTCACCCGAGTCACCATAAATTCGTTTCATACTTGATCGATGCACGATGACATATTCTTGTGTGTCGATGATTTGGCATAAGAAGCATTCAGGTTCATAGGTGTTTGTTGTTGGTGTGAAAATTTTTTTCTGTGTTCGAATACGACCAGTCATCTAGAGAAAAGATCAAAATATTTTAAAACTATAATGAAGTCGCGCTCTGAATCAAAATAATTTGATTTTATAGCATAAAACATTCGATTCAGTTGTGAGTAATAATCTTAGTCAAGATGTTATCAAACTTCAATTATTATTACGTTAAGAATTACTCGCTTGTAAATCTAAAATAAAAATAAAAAATACATGTAAACGAAAATAATATAAAGAGTCTGCTGAGAATAGCTTGCACTAGTTCTGCCGCTCGTACCAATCTTTAGCATGTATTAATTTTATAGGGTGATGCTGAAAATTTTTACTGCGATGTCTTTACTAGCACTTCGCTTAGTACTACTAGTCATGGAATCCAAAAGAGCAACTGTTTTCTCATACTTTTCATCACAAAAATAGCTGTCAATGATTATATTCGCAAATTTTAAAATATCAATTAAACTAGAAGATGTCTTACGTCAATATATTTCATTATTATCTTAGTCATGCTCATCGTATGATGAGACTGGTGTAGCAATATGATAATCTTCACAATCAAAAACAATACAATTATCTAAGATACACGAAGCAAGAACTGTTTCATATGAAGAAATACACTGTTGAGAAATAACAAAAAATAAATGATTAATTGATCGATCCAATAGTTCATAATATGACGAAGAGCGAAATAGATCACTAAAGCGACTAATTGTTGGATATTGTTGTATGAGTGCATACGTAGAATTCAAACATTTGAAGAAAATTATAATTTTACCAAATAAATACGAATTAGGAACAGCTGTTGAAGTATAACGAACAAAATAACTAACACTTTTTTGTCGACGTTTGTATTGTAATGAATGATAAACTTGACTATTGATAATACATCGTCGATAAGCTGTTAAACATGAATCAAGTGATGCACAAGTACATTGCACACTGTGTAACAATTGAAAAAGACTATTATTTTTAAAATCAAAATTAAATTCCTGATCAAATGGTCCATCAACGATTTTAGTAAATTGATTCGATTTTTCCATTTTATGATGAAGTAAAAAATCAATGGAATAATTCTTACATATTAAGTCCCCGTAGAACCTAGTACCCGTTCGATTAGAACCTACGTACCCAATCAATGCTTCTTGACCGAATGAACCCAGATGTGAGAATGCTCCAAACATCTCATATTGATTCTTAAAATGCTGGTGTAAATGGAGAACAAAGTTCTCAAGTCCATCATAAAATAAACTAAAATCTTTATAGTATTTCGTTAAAAGATCACCAGCTATATCTGAAGTTCGATCACCAAATATGGGCTTTCCGTGTAATAACCGAAGCGCAGTAATAAACATTGCAAAATGACCAAGAATTTCAGATGAAACATGCTTGTGAAAAATAGGAAGAATTCCATAGAAAAGAATGTTGCGAATTTCAGTTGCTTTCACAAATGAAAGATCATTGAAAGGTCTCATTTGACGGTGAAAGAAATGTGGAAATGGCTGGTGTATCAGTGCACGATCAACAATATTACGAACATATGGAGTCAATCGACGATAAAGCTCAATAAATATTGATTTAGAATGTCTAAGTAAGCTCACATGAGCATAATCAACAATTATCCCATATGGAAAATTTATGTCAACAATATTAGAAAAAATAGAAACACCCAAATGTCCTTTTTCATTTCTATTTAATTGTTCTGCAGCTGTTGCATCTTGAGCAAAACTATTGACTGTTCGCATTTGATGCAAGCACTCATAAGGATATTGTCGCTTCTGTTTTTGATGAATACCACGTAAATAGCAGAAGTAACAGCAATAGTATCCGTTGTGACTAATGAAATTGAGTGCTATTTTTAAAGCAGGTGAATCACCGGTTATACCCAGTACTTTTAATTTGATGGTCTGATCATTCACGATAACACCTAAATAAAATCGATTCCTCAATGAAAGTTTACGAGATAATCTAACAGTCGAAGTCTTCTCAATATTTCGAAAAATCAATAAAACTTGTTCCATGTAATAGATACTCATCGTATTGAGTCTTCACTGTAGCGAGTTACTATTAGTGATGGCAATGCATAGTGAAAACAATTAAGAGCGTATCAGAGCCATCAACAAGTTTAAAAGCGTCAAGAATTTCGACATGTGCTTGAACTTTCAGCATCCATTATAAATACAATTATAGAAGAGGCAAAATAAAAAAAGGAACTGATTGAAATAGAAGGATAATATCCTGACTTCGAATCTATGGCAATCATATCAGTAATTTTAAGCGTACTTCAAACACTATCACTTGAAAGTTTATATTAATTCTATTACATGAAGCAACCTACGGATAATTTAACAAGAAGATGATAGATCGAAATGATAGAACTGTAATATATATTTTTTATATTCAAGTCAAATGAAAAAAGACCTTTTGTTTTATTACACTTATTAACACCTTTCTAGTTTTTGTGTAAGGATCAAATAAAACTTAACGATACCTGTTAATTTCAATTCTTCTAACTTTTTAATGCTTTTTTGAAGCCATACAGATGCTATTGGTTCTTTGGAACTGACCCAGATCGATACTATAACCATATTGTGCTTCTGATATCTCAGTTTAGCTGGTAATTCTATGATTGAAAAAGATAATAACCACATTTTCAACTTGTTAGATTTACATAGGCCGATCCCATCCAAATGCATCAAAGCCGTAATAAAATTTTCATTCGAAAATCGATGTAACAAATTTTGATACGCATAAGCAAATCCAATATCGAGGTTACCTGATGTATCATTATTTAATATAAGATCATTCTTGTAGACTCGAATCGTATCCCCAATCTTCTCTAACAACACACATAAAATTGATTTAACATCTGAATCGTAAATAGCTGCAATATTATTTTTATTTGATGTTGGACAAGAAAGACAAACACGATTCTCATCAGATATTTCTTTATAACATAATAGACAGATATTTGTTTTTCGAAAAAAATTTTGGTTTAGTTCAAGTTTTTGCAATAGTTTGTTAATGCTAATCGGCAAGTTATTGGGGCTTGGTAAGGCAGAGTGAATAAGATCAAATAAACGATGAGATTCTGACTGTGAAAGTTTTGAGTAACGAAATGATTTAAGAAGACGAAAACAAAATGAATTGGTAAGCATATCGGTGTATGGATGAAGCGGTGAATCATAATCATTGGAATCATCAGTTTTATCTGTTTGAAAAACCGGTTCTGAAGTTGATTTAATATCAACCATGTCGATATTATTAATCCATTGTAAATCTCGATCATCATGCATAATTGAATTACTATCATCATTGCTAATATTATTCGGCGTAATTCCATCGGGTAAATATTCAATTGGTAATGGTGAACACGGTGATACACAAATAAGTCGGTAACAATTTTTATGTACATTGTCAGCATAAGGATGGGATCGGCATCGGCTTGACTTCTCACGTTTTTTTTTCAAATGCACTTCGTACTTTGTCTTAGCTAATTCTAATGCATCTTGTAATTCAATATCATCCTAAAAAAAGAAATAGCGACATTGAAAAAGAATGAAAACCATTCAAAAATAGCATTTAAGCTGATACAATACTGGTAGTTCTCTATTCAAAAATAGCCACTAGCTACTTTCTTCTTACGGCATAAAGAATTTCACTTATCCTATTAAAGTAGGGAAAACTTGCTCTGAGCGATTTCCCAGTATCAGTGTTGCCTTTTATGTATCGTTTTTTTGTACTCAAAAGACGCATCAATGCTAGAAAAACGAGCGTTTCTGCATAGTGAACTTACCATACGTAATACAAATCCCTATAAAAAATTTAATAAACACATGTAGCACAATCAATAATATTTTTACTATGACCAGATATAATATCCTAAAATACATAAAACCACAAATTATCACAATGTGACAGTAGAACTTACGTGGAAAGTTTCGGTGCAACCAAGATAAGAAAAAAAGAATCGTTTATTAAGTATGTCCCTGCTTACCAAGCCCCCTACTAAATAAAGTAAAATGGCCAGTCGATACTTCTGTTCATTTTACTTGTGACATTGTTATGATATTTCACCAATAAAACATTATGTCGATAGATGTCGCATTGTTGCCGCGAGTGGACGATACCTATGACGATTCTATCTTATGTGTATTAACGGTACGACAAATCAATTGTGCCTTTCAGATAAAACGAATTTTGTTTGACGATAGAAAAACGAACAATTATTTCAGTTTATTTTTATGATATTTTGATTTCATTTCAATTTAGATTCTATAATTTTATTTTTCCAATATATTAACAAAATTCTTGTTAAGCTAAATTAAGTATTTCCGTTTCTAGAAGAACGAAACAAATAATTATTGATTTGATTGTGAATTTTACTCTAAATTAGTGCTAGTTTTCAGATTTGAAACTATTATTAATGTCAATATCTCATTAAAAGTTAATTCGTATCTGTGTTTATCCAAAAAAAAGAAAAGTTTTCTAAATTTTCTCCTATTAATTAAACGGTGTTCTAATTTAAGTTAAATTTAAATTTAATCTTTTTTATACATAAAATTAGCATTACATTGAAATCGATTCAATGTTGATTCCTAAAATCAAAATCAAAACATAAAACAATATTGTTTTATGTTTTTTCTCCTAGATATTGCGATCACAAATTACACAACTATATCTCATTAATATGCATTATTATATCAGTGGTTGTACTCATTGATTTATTTATTTACACACCATAAATAAATAATTGAATCGTATTTGTCAGCACATAAATATGATTTTGTCAACAATCTGTTTTAAAAATGAAATTAATGATAAACGATTTAAAAAAATTTCTGTACAGTTTCTTTCTAATGATAAAGTCTTATTTTTCTAGCCTTATCTTGGTAACATTTAGAAAAGTATAACAATTGTTTATTTCTTTTAAAACCGTTCGAAAAAAATGTATTTGAAAATTTCGTTTATGCTTTATACCACATTCTTAAAACAGCTAATAAAATATCATTGAAGCAATTCCGATGAAAGAGTTGTTAAAAGGACAAGGGCAACTATAGTAGTCATATAATTTGAACTGAATCGTAAACAGTATGGTACTTATAAGAAACCTCTACTAAACTTTTCAACTGCAATATCAGAATACAACCGATTTGCTCTTGTTTTAAAATCTAAGTGTACTTCATGCAAGTTCAATCTTCAAGAAGTGAGGCGACTGATTAATTATTTCAATATCTACTAGGGTTTTGTGAAATTTTTTATCGAAAATGGTGGGAAATACTACCATCGTTTTTGTGAAATCGACCTCGTTGAAATTTATTGATTAAGATATACAGTATATGCGAAGTAAATCTAACGAACTAAATTCTGCGGGTGATTATAATCGACGAATTATATAAAATTGCTTTTTCAACGCAGCTTATGAAATACGTTCATGTATTTTTTCATTTTCGAACTTGTAGGGCGACTTGAAAGACAGTTATTCAAGCAAAGATTTTTTAGATCGGCATAGTGCTTTGAATTTTTTAGAATATCACCAACGAGATCGTAGCTAAAAAAACAAAACTGTCGGTTTTGGTCGGATCCGGTAGATTCCCGGGCTTCGGATAACAACGGATCCTACCACCGGAATCCCAGAGAATCCTACCGTCGGAAAGTGTCGGAAATCAAAGGATATTACCGGATTCCGACCACCGGTAGCCGATGGGATCCGTCTGTCGGATTTTGTCGGATTACCCGCGGTTCCTGTAGGATCCTATCAGGAAGATTTGACCTGGGTTAAGATTACGTATAATAAAAAAATGGAGGAAACTGTATTCATTAAATGAAATATACTGTGTTCTGCAGAATTTAAAGCGCTTCTTTTTGATAAAAAAAAGCTTTTCTTTTTTTCATTCACCAAAAGAGGAGAAATATCAGAAATACTAATAGTATAATTTATTCTGGGCCACCCGTTACTTTGATTAGAGATCCAAAAAGCAGAAAAATGATACATGAATATTATTACCGAGAATAGTTTTGAAGCAAAATCTACAAAGTGCTTCAAACTCTATCGAGAAAATAGATGCAATTATCGCTTTTAAAATTAAAATGCTTCAGTTACATTATAATGAAACATCATCTAAAAGGTGTTGAGAAGCCTAGAATAGAAAAACAGGGAGTTTATTATCAAAAAGGAGCTGGGCACATAAGTAGTTAAAGCAACCCATTTATTTTTCACCATAGACAGTATCGAAAAAATACACAGAACGTCGCAGAAAAGCGAGCTGGTCATTTTGATACTAAATTCATATAGCTTTAGTGAAATTGCATCTACCTTCTTCCTAGCACGATAAGCAGAAGTAGTCGACCTACCTATGTCAGAAGAGATCGATGATAATTATTGAAAAAGACTTTTACTTGAACATCGCAAAATATCTCATTAGATAGAGTTTGAAAAATTCTACAAGATGGTACGATTTTTCAGTGAAAAAAATGATGACCGTTACGTGATGAAAGGGGAAATATTGCAGATATCCTATGAAAGTTACTAGCATTCAATCATCAGTTGTCCCTATGAAAACGACCATACTTTCTTGCTTCAAAATGATTCATATCTCATTGACTAAAAATTGAAAAACAGCCAAAAATACTGTTATTTTTGAGCCGCACAGGCTGTGTAACTTCCACCGAAAATCTCCCACGTGACACGGTTAACAGCCGTAATCACACTGAAACTTCCCAGGACAAACAATCCGATACTAAGATCTGATAAGAATCTGAATCAGATCTTGTATGATCTTACGAGATCATACGAAAATCATACAAAAAATCGTAGTCTCTGAGATCTTAGATCAATTCGCACAGTCAGATTCTTGAAAAATCTTATTAATGTGTTAGATCTTTCAAGAATCTGATTGTGTGACTTGATCTAAGATCTCAGGAACTATGATTTTTGTCAAATTCTTGAGGGTGTGGGTGTATTTCTATTCATCAGCAAAAACCGACACCCACACCCCACACCCCAAGATTTAATGGTATATTAATTAATTAAAAATTTGTGTAACCAACATTCTAGCTTCTCCAAGAGCGTTTGCTGGTGATTTAAAATTATGCTTTAGGTCTTACCAGACCAAGCAAACACGTGTGACCGGCATTTCAAATGATGTCGAGTTGCATGCACGAACAGCATAGTATGCATATATAGCAAATTTATCTCGCCGTGAATAATCGTAATTGGTTTTGGATTTCGCGTTAGACCAGGAGATGGTCGTGGAATCAAGTTATATTAGCAGGAGTTATGATAAACGATTGTAGTGAGATTCACCCGGATCGATAACTTTGCTCAGCAGCAATAAATACATGATCACGTTGCTTATGTGGATTGACTTTTCATAAATACCCATGTCATCAAAATCGCGTCACTTTTGGCGATTAATCGCAAAATTGAAGAAAATCGCCAATTAATCGCGATTTCACGGGAAAAATCGACGATTCATTGCGATTAATCGACGATTTTTCAATCACCAAAAGAAATCGGCGATATATCGTGATATATCGCGATTAATCAGCGACTTTTCTAACAGAAATGAAAATCAAAGATAACTCGCGATTAATCGCCGACTACGCCGATTTTTGCGATTAATCGCAATTTAAAAAACAGAAAATATGAGTACATAAAGGGAAATTTGTGTTCTTCTTATTTTTTGAGGAGACATATATTAATTTCTGTTCTTTTTCATAAACATTTCAAGAATTTTAAT